>MKGJ01000402.1:1809-17894 GCA_002018255.1 Bretziella fagacearum | reverse complement strand
CCCGATATCGACTCTTCTTTCTACGACGACGATACCCACATCCTTATACTCCACCACAACACAACATCACCACGTACTCACATACACTCACCAACATCATTCAACAATGGACCCTTCCGCTGTTCCTGCCGCCTTCTCCATGTACGTTTCTCTTCTTTCCTCCACGACAATACCCAACAACCATATGTCTTTATTTATATACACAAGTTACAGTCACTAACAACCTCAAAAGGGGCATCATCACCCAGGCTTCCCTGCCTACCGTTGGCATCTTCCTCAAGGGTCACCAAACTCGCATCTGGACTGATGGCCCCCGTCTCTCTCTGGCCATCCTCATGATTACAGCTGGCTTCTGGTCCCAGGCCGAGTTTGGCTCCTTGCTCACGCCGCCTACTGTTTGTCAGCCCGTCATTAGTGTTGCTGCCTTTCTTGATCTCTTTGCCCGAATTGCCACCATTCAATTCCTTCTTTGGAGCAGTGTCTACATTACTACCCAAGGCAAAAAAAAAAATGCTGCTGCCACCATTATTCCGCCCGTCGTTGTCTTTATTCGTCTGGTTATGGGCGGTGCCTACGCTGCTCTTGTCCGCCCTGACTTCGCCCCGGGATGCCTTGCCAACGGAACCCTGATTGGTTCTGTTTCCGAGTCAATTCTTGGTGTCGATCTTGCCATTGCTGTCTACTGCTTGAGCCGTTTCCTCATGGCTGATGCCCGCAAGAACCCTGACAAGAAGAGCCCGGTCCGCCGTCACCGCAAGGGTTGCATTGCTGTCGCTATTGGTTTCATGATTTGGACTGGTAGCAGTGCTCTCATGTTCATCGGTGGCAAAGGAACCTCCACCATTATGCGTATCTCGCTTCCCGGTACTGGTCTCACTATTTTGCTCATGATTGTTGGTACCTTCAATGTTGCTCTTTTGCCCAACTCCAAGAAGAACCCCGAGTCCAAGTATCCCGAGGCTCCTTCGCCCCGTGACTTCCCTTCATCTGGCGCTCCCATGGGCATGGGCGGTATGGGCAGCCACTCTCGTGACTTGTCCACTTCTGACAGCAGCTACCCCCCTTCGTCCTACGAGAACCTGAAGCCTACTCAGTCTATCGAGATGGACAATCTTTCCAGCATGCCCCGTGATTACCAGCCTCGCCAGTTTGACAGTCACGGCGGTGCCGCTGACTCGTACTACAACCCGGCTCTGAACACGGCGGCCGCCACTTCTGTTTCGCAGGCCCAAAAGGTTGCTCTCTCGCGTAGCTTGTCCAAGGGAAAGATTGGCATCTCGGGCCCTGTTCTTCAAAACGGCCAGAACCCTCTTGACCGTATCCCCACCATTGATCTGACCGTCGCCAACGAAGCCGAGCTGGCCCGTCGCAACCAGCTCTCCCAGGGCGCCAACGCTGGTCGCTTGGCTCCTGGATACCGTACTGAGCCCGTCTTGAACAGCGATCTCGAAGAGCGTGTCCGTATCATGTCCATGGTCAAGGAAGAATCTGAGCCAACCCAAAGCCCGTACCCGCGTCCCCTGCCTACTGCCCGTAGTACCGGTAGCCAACTGTCTCCTACTGCCGAAAATACCACTGTTGTCCGACGCCGCTCGCCCCGCACTACTGGTAACCCGATGGATGAAGCTATGAACGAAAAGGTCGGCTTCGCCCAGGACGAGCTGCCTGTAATCCGTTCTACTCCCCTTCGCCCCCCGCGTGCCGATGAGGCCAACCTCTTTGCCAGAGAAACTACCCCTCCCATGCCCGCTACCAACTCGTTTGATAACCACCAGCCCCGTAACCTCGCTGCCAAGACTCCCACCGTGGCTAATCTCCAAATCCGTCCTTCGCGCCAGAGACCTCCCTCGATTGAGGACAAGGAGATTCCCCCGATTCAGCGCCTGGATGCTGCTGGTCTACCCATGAACCCCCGTGCGCAGTCTCTCAGGCCCAAGAGCCGTCCTGTGCTTGCGGTTCCCCCGCCGCTGCCTCTCCAGCAGCCCACTGTCATGCTTCTACAGGAATTCCAGTACGATAACCCGGCCGTTGTTGAGAACATTATGTTTGATGCTTCCACCATGGTCAAGACTCGTGACAATGCGACTCTGGGTGCTCCCGAGCCGGCTCTCGTCACTCGTGCCGCTGTTGCCGCTGATGCCGCTGTTGCCACTGCCAAGACCACCGGTGAACCTAGTGATTGGGACATTACAGCCACTGCCGATGAGTCGCTGCCCATTGTCCACCGCCCCCGTCCTATCCCTCGTACTGATTCTGGCGAGGAGCGTGCCATCTTTCCAGCTGATGCTAAGGGCCATCATGTCCGGAACCACCACTCTTCTGTCTCTAGTCGCAAGTCCTTGATTCTCCGCGACGCCATGTCCAAGGCTGCTGAAGATTTGCCGCCTCTTCCTACACCTCTGGCTGTTTTGTTTGCGCAGAATGTTGATTCTCTCCAGGCTGCTCCCGTCGGTTCCAAAGATCGCCCTCTGCCCAACAACACTCGCAGCATGACCTTTAACGAAAAGATGGACATCTTGTACGGACCTGGACCTGGACCTGGACCTGGACCTGGTGCGTCCAAGAATGTTGCCCCTGGTGTTCCCATCAACGCTCCGCCCTCGCCTTCCATGTCCAACAGTACTGGCAGCATCTTACTCCTTGCTGATGTTAGCATAATTCCGCCCATGCCCCCAATCGACACTCGCTCCAACCCGGCCACTGTTGCTGCCATGCAGGAACAGGCTGAGTGGCTCGCTCGTGTCGGTAGTGGTCCCGCTGCTCGCAACCGTACTTTGTATGATGGTTCCCGCCGCCAGTCTTCACCTGTTTTGCCTACCTTGAACCTGAATGGCGATGTCACATCTGAGTTTTCTCGTGATGAATCCTCTTCCCTTGCCTGGGGCTCTGTTCACTCTCCGGCTCTAGCTATTGATATCCACCGCGCTGCTGCTCGCGCCACCTACATTGGCCGTCCTAACCAGCAGCCCCAGGTTGACGACATTGAGCATTCCACTCGGCGTCTCCTAGGTCAGGACATTCCGTCTTTTACTCACCGCAAGGCTCCTAGTCTCAGTCGTAAGAAGGACATGGTTCCGCCTGCTCCTATCCTTGTTGGTGCCGCTGCTATGAAGCAGAATGTCATTCTCCGTGCCGCTATGCCGTCTCCCGCCGAGTCCCCAGAACAAGCCGCCTTGTCTGAGATCCAGGCTCAACTTCGCCGTATTGAGAACGGAAATCAGTCAGCTACTGTCAATGACCGCCGCGCTCTCTTGGCCGATCTTGAACAGGAGGTGGGTGCCCAGGAGAGCCAGTGGCTTCGGCTCCACGACGGCACCCATGACTCCCTGTCGACCCTCCAGACTTGTCTGTCGCCCATGTCAAAGCGTAACTCACGCATGGCCCGCCGCATGTCCCGCCACGAAGAGGCCAACCACCCTGAACTGCTCAACGTCAACGGCCAAGGCTTTGTCACCATTCCCATGTCGCAGGTTGCCAGCCCGACGCCTCCTGACTCTGATGACGATGCCATGGAGTTTGAGTTTTCGATCCAGCACACTGGTGGTCTGTCAAGTCGTCTCTTGGCCATTGCTGCTCCAGGTACTTGCGCCCCCCCCTCCCCTGCTCCTGCTGCTTCTCCCCGCCTCATGATGCAGGCTGTCGGCCGTCTATGGACTGTCTCCGCCGCCCGTCCTCTGTCGCGTGGCCCTTGGGAGGGGGGTATGTGGCAGCCGGCTCCTTCGCCTCTTCAAAGCAGTGACATCCTCGGTGGCCTCGTTGCTGCTGATGTTCGCCCCAAGCCTCGCAAGCCCGAGGACCTCATCACCCTTGCCGTTCTTGAGAGCTCTTCTCTGTGGACCCTTCCTAATGTTGGCCAGCGCACCTCGGCGCTGTGGTCTTTGGAGGAGGACCGCCAAGAGGAGCTGCTGACGCGTAGCGACTCGTTCACTGCTAGAGAGAAGAAGGATCGTCCTCCTACTCTTCGTCCCCCTCGTCGTTCCCGCCGCATCACCATCTTGCCCGATATTCTAGAGTCACCCAAGCCACTACCCAACAAGCGCGACACTCTTGGCATCTTCCAGTTCCCTTGGGGTGAGCAATCTGATTCGGCCAATGTCCAGATTAACCCCAACAACATGTCAATGGCTTTGTCTGGTGCCCTTGACCCCGCGTACTTGGCTGGTGCTACCATCAACATGGAAGCGAATACCAACTTGGACTATGTTGGTGGTGGTTCGTGCTTTGAAGACTATGAGGATGAAGGGGGCTCTGATGATGATGATGATGAAGAGACTTATCTGCAGGACGACGACGACTACGAGTTTGACTACGAAGAGTACGACGACGATTTTGATGAGCAGACTGAGGCCACCACCGGCACCGGTGACTTTGACGAGTCGACGCTCAAGGAGATTGCTACTATGCTCAAGTCAAACCAGAACCAAATTCCCAGCCGTGGCAGCCTGCTACCTCCTCAGGGGCCCGGCAACTTCTTGTCTTCGCCCATCTGGCGCGAGGAGATTGGCTACTCTGGCAGCAGCGTCATGTTTGAGACCGAGACCGAGACCGAGACCAAGTTGGACTATGAGGATAAAGTTGAAGAGGAAGTCCAGATTGAAGACATAAAGTTCATCATTCAGGATCGTCGTGCCTCTTTGGCTCTGTCGTCCTCAAACAACCAGTCTGAGATGCTTTTGACTCCTCCTCAGGCCACCTTTGACTTTGGTCTGCCCAAGGAGATTGTCGCCCCCGCTCCTGCCCCGGCCGTTGCTGTTGCCGAGGATAAGCTGTGGGTTCAGTTTACCGAGCCTAGCTCCTCCACCTTTGGTCTTCCTCAGCCTGCCACTGCCTGGGACAAGTACATTGCTACTACCGAGTCTTTCGGGGCTGCTAGCCGTCACCATGTCTCTCGTGTCGTGGATCCTGAGATGCAGATTAACAGTGTATCTTCTCTATGGTCTCTTCCTCGGGCTGCTTGGGAGCAGCAGAGTGCTTTGCTGTGGGCAGCCCCCAAGAAGTCTGTAGCTGCCCCCGCCATGTGGACTGCTGCTGTTAAACGCAACACACCTGCTTTCGGTCTTGCCCAGCGGGCTTCTGTCTGGGCTGCCGAGATTTTCACCATCACCGCCATTCCTGCCGCTCCTCGTGCCAAGGTCGCTCGTGCTGTTGACCCCGAGATGACCCTGACCTCGACCTCTCTATGGGCTCCCAAGGTTGACGTCATGTCAACCAAGCCCCGGCTGTGGACTGCTCCTGTTGAGCAGACTGTTTCTTATGGTCTGCCTCAGCCCAAGGAGTGGGCTGTTGAGATGGCGCCCGCTATCAAGGTTGCGAAGAAGCCTGTTAACATGGCTGACGACCCTGTTAAGATTGTCGAGGCTGACATGTGGTCGGCGCCCCAACAAACTGTTGAGACCAACTGGATCACCGCTGCTCTTGAGACCAAGATTGAAGAGCCCGTGTACTACCAGGAGCCCGTGTACTACCAAGAACCCGTGTACTACCAAGAACCCGTTTACCAAGCCTCCTGGTCTCCCTCTCCCGAGCCTCGCTCTCTCGGCATTCCTATTCCTGTTGCCACCGAATCCGACTGGCAGCAGGCTCTTCAGCAGGCCCAGATTCTTAGCCTCAAGAACACCCGTCTTCTCTACGCGGCGACTCCCTCTGACTGGGCCGCTGCTCTGGCTGAGGCCCGCGCCTCGGCGCTTGTCAACTGGGCTTCGAACCTGTCGGAGACCACCTCCAAGGTTCTCAAGAACCAATTCCTCCGATCTGCGGCGACCCCCGCCGATTGGGCGATGGCTCTACGTGAGGCTGAGAGACGGGGTCTTTACAAGGAAGAGCTTATCCACAACGCCACTGAAGCCGATTGGTCAGAGGCCCTGGTCTCTGCCATATCGGCCGGCCAGGCCGGCCAGGCCGGGCAGGAGCCTCGCATGTGGACTGCCCCGACCAAGGAAGTCGCGCCCGCCGTCGGCTTGTGGACTGGTTCGACCTTTGTCTCCTCGACGACTTCCAACGACCTCCTCCCCGCGGCCCTAGTTACGATTCCCCGTCGGTCTGTCCGCCACTCGAGTATCCCCGAGGCGGCGAGCTCGCCGGCGATTGAGTCTCAGGCTGCTCTCTGGCGGCTGTCAACTGCGAACGGCGGTGCTTTCGCCTCCATGGACCAGCAGGGGGTTAATAGTAACAACTGGTTGGCCGACATGGCCAAAGGAAGGTTACGAAGTAGTGTACAATTACGGTATTGATAGGGCCGTCGTGGGGGAGGAGACCCCCACGACGGTCACCGCGATTGAAACTCCGGAGTTTGTCACCATGAATAGCAATGGGAAGAGAATAATATTGGAAAAGAGTAAGCGTATGGAATTTTATACCTGGGATATTGAAGCGGGCGTTTTTGATTATTTGTTTGATAAGAGGGGGTGTTTCTTATGTCAGAGGAGGTATATACGAAAATTACAAAAATATAAAAACATACAAAAATTACAAAAATCATTTTGTTTGTCCAAGTGAAGTGAAGTTGATGATGTCGTGATAAATGTGGAGCCGAGTCACAATCGTCATTATGGTTTGTAGGAAACCGTTTGTACCACGTCCGGCGTTTGTATCACAAGTCGTACAAATGATTAATTAAACAACGTTAGCATCTATCAAGTATTATTCAAAAACCAAATTACAATCTTCATCACCTTGTCTTTCCTTTCCTTCAATATTCAAACACATGACGAAAAAAAAGCAAGATATCATTGCAAGTAATTTCAAATGCATCTTTTTCTATAAAAACCCAAGACAAACCAAAAGAAATTGAAAAATTGAAAACATCATCATCTTCAATGGAAGGAAAAACCCCATCTAATGACAAAAAAAAAAAGAGTAATAAAAAACAAAGTAATAAAAAGAAAACGTCCCGCTCCGTCCAGTACGCAATATACAATTGATGAATGTCACAGAAAAGAACACAAAACCCTCTCTCGCAGCCATCTTTTTGTCCTTGTCCTTGTCCTTGTCCTTGTCCTTGAACCTTTCAAAAGAAACCATGGAAAACCCGAAAAGAAAAGTAAAGAAAAAAAAAATTCAAACACAAAACAGAGTATTACACAGGCATGACCACCCAGATATCATAAACACAGGCCGGCCAGGCAACCAAACCCAGTCCAACCATCCAATTCCAAAAATTCCAAAAAAAAAAAAAATTGCCCTTCTTTTCCTTTCTTTTCCTTTCCTGTACAGTAATCCCCCAACCCAGTCCGAGAGTCCCAAAGTCCAAGGCCTTTTTTTCCATCCCATCCCATCCCATCCCATATATAAACAAAAAAAAACCACCAAAAATCACCACATCCTCACCCGGCAACACCACTACGTTACCGTCATCAACGCCAACCCTCGACTTATCCCCTCTTCCCCATCCACCGTCACCTCACGTCCTAACCTTGACGGTGCCCTTACCCTCCCCGGACTCACACTTGCCCCCCCCACACTCCCAGGACTCCCCGGTATACCACCCATCACACTAATCGACGGCAACAGACCAACCGGCTCGTTGAACATTTGTGTAAAGGCAGGCGTCCCACGGTTTCTGTCAACAGCACGCTTCGCCGGTGACACCGGGATGAATGCAACAGCAGCCGCCGGATCAACCTCACGCAAGACCTCAGCCAGAGAATCCCGCAGTTCACTCGCCTGCCGCACTAGCGTCTTAAGGCTCGTAGTGTCAAAGTGAAACTTGCCATCGTAGCCACGACCAGCAATCGATGAGGTAGCAGAGTGGTGCACGGCAGCAGCGACAGAACGGATATTGTCCTTGCCGTTAGGGGTTCGCGGGACAGGGACGGGAAGAGTAGCTGAAACAATAGGGGAGCGAGGAGCCAATGGAGTAGGTACAGGTGCAGCCCCACCATCTTCGGCATCCTCCTCTTCGGCATCCTCCTCTTCTTCATTCTCCTCTTCTTCATTCTCCTCCTCTTCATTCTCCTCGTCTTCTTCATTCTCCTCGTCTTCTTCTTCTTCTTCTTCTTCTTCTTCTTCTTTTTCTTTTTCTTCTTCTTCTTCTTCTTCTTCTTTTTCTTTTTCTTCTTCTTCTTTTTCTTCTTCTTCTTCTTCTTCTTCTTCTTCTTCATCAAGAGGCCTGTATATCTCGGGAGTGTGAGCAGGCGATGAGCCAGCAGAAGAACCACCAAAAACATCATCTTCAGGAAGAAGCACCGAGCTGCGACGCGGGATACCCTTGGTACACATGGTACTGACTTGTTGTTCTGAAATATCAAAGCCATCAATATCAGCCTCTTCAAAACTATCGTCCATAAAGTGATGGCTAACATCGCCAGGCGCCGGCCAAGACGAGACGTCAACACTACCTTCAAGCTCATCCTCATCGGGAGAAGCCAAGGCAATGATACCGTCAGCCTCTTCCCATAGAGCTGCTTGGTGAGAAGAAGTCAGGTTGAGTTCACGGCCATGGCGGCAAAGACGCTTAAGGTCGTTGACAAGCAGCGACAGTTGACGAATCTGACCCGAGTGAACCTTTAGGGATGGTTGGCTGGCCTGAATCGAGGCCGGCACATGCATGACAAAAGAACTCCGCAGCTCAGAATCTCCAGTATGGTGGTTATCAAGCACAGTCTGCTCGTCGCCAAACTCAAAGTCCTCGCCCCAGTCTTCAGACACCGTCTTGGTGCCAAGGCCCCAGGTGCCAAACTTGGGCGTGGTTACTGGTGAAGAAACGCTATCCAAAGCATCGTTAACTACTGGCACGCTCTGACTGCGAATGTGCGCGGGAATAGGGGCACGGCGACTAGGAGCCCGGCCACCACGCAAATTCATGTCCATGTTTATGTTCATCTTCATCTTCATCTTCATCTTAATGTCCATGTCCATGTCCTGTTTGCCATGAACGGTGTGGGGGCGAGAGCTCTCAAGCTCGCCATCAGCGTGGATTGAAGACTCGGTCCAATCAAAAAGATTGCTCAGCGGACGCTCAGAGATGTCATCAAACTGGCGGTCCTGGTTGGTGGCAGTGACATCTTCTTCACAAAGATTGTTGGTTTTGCTCATCGATGCCAGAGCCTGGCGCATGTTGGCCGACAGACTGTGCATGTTCATAGAACCCTGAACCGAAGGCGGTGAAAGACCACCGTGAGCGAGTGAAGTGTCCATGTCACCCCAATCATCGTCGTCATCAAAGTCGTCATCGAGTGAGAGACGAGGGTTGTATTCTTGTCTGCCAATCGAAAGCCGAGAAGGCTTGATGCCAATGGGAATAGGCGTAGCAAGGTTATCCTCGTCGCCATCACGCATAAAGCTCGGAGCATCCCAAGCGGGATCGTGGTGGTCAAGAATTGAGAGTCGTTTATTATGCTTGAATGCAGCAATGGCTGTGCTCGGGGGAGAATCGTTAAAGATGGACTCTGATGGCGTTTCAACAGCCCGCGTCCGAATGGAAGCATGAGTGCGGACCGAATCATACATGGCGTCACTACGAAAGTCCGTGTCATCGTCGGCTGAAGCGAAACCAGCACCATCAAGATCGGAGCTAGCAATTGTTGACGAGCGTTCACGGCGCGAGAAGCCCTGAGAGGGTTGTGATTGTCCACTAGACGACGTCCGCGAACCACCAGTAGTAGTCTCAACCGTAAGCGCCGGAGACAAAACTGAAGCTGGCAATGCGCTAGCGAGCCTGCCAACAGGTGACTGCGGCTTTTGCTGTTTTTGTTGCCGCGAGTTTGGTGACACTGCATCTTGTTGACTGTTGTTGTTGTTGTTGTTGTTGTTGTTGTTGTTGTAGTAGTTGTTGCCAAGAGCAGTTCCACTACTGCGTGATGAAGCAAAAGTGGACGGCGGCATGGGGAATTTGACAAGGTTGCGCGAGCGGCTACTACTACTACTACTACTACTAGGAACCGTGCGGGTTCCGCCAGGAGAAATAGACATTTCCGTACGGTCAAACAAGTCGAATTCCGTCTCTTCCAGTGTATCGTCTATTTCGGGATGGACCTGCATGCTGTAATCCTCCTCGGCAGCAGCCTCACCGTTTTGAGTCATCTCATCCAATGCCGCCGCCGTCTCACCGTTGTCGTTTTCGTTGTCGCACAGAATAGACGCCTCGATGGTGTCTAGTGGTGTGGCAACGGCATAATGCGGGCTTCGTCCAATAGGAGATCCTGCACGTGAAAACCGGTCGCTAGTGCTTGGCGGCTTCGTGTCCGAGCCACGGCGCTTGGGTCGCCGCAGACTGCTTGTCCGGGAAATCCAGGTGCTCGGTGACGTCAGAGTCATGGAGAGTGACCGGCGGGGGGTTTTACAGCCAGACGACGAGACGCGGGGAGGAATTTGAGTGCCAGTTTCGGTAGCTGCAACAGCACCATTAAACGTTAATGGGTCGTAATCGTCGTCCTGCTCGGTTGACTCCAGCACAAGGCTATTAATAGGTTGATTTACGGGAGATGGCGACATGGCCCCATCATCATCATCAAGCATAAAAGCCGGTGGCGGTGCCGGTGGCGGTGGCGGTGCCGAATTGGAAAGCATATTAAAGTCTCCTTCCTCGAGCTGATTAGGCTTGATTAGAGCAGCCGGTGAGTTGACAGCACTCTCTCCGACAAAAAACACTCTGCTAGTCGCAGTAGAAGTAGTAGTAGTAGTAGTAGTAGTAGTAGTAGTAGTCAAGCGACGGCTTGTAAAGTTGGTTGACTCGATGAATTTGTTAGAGCTGCTACCAACAAGGCTAACCAAGATAGTCTGCGCGTGGAGGAACGAGGCCCAACGAGTACGTCCGTGACGCCTTGACAGCGACGAATGTTGGTGCGGAACAACAGGCGAAAATTCACAGACACGGCTCTGGCCAATGGACAATGCAGGATGGGGGGTAGTCTCGGTAGCAGTCGGGTGGTGGCAGGCAATGTTTTGCAGAGTAGCCAAACGTTGATGGCTCGTCGCTGGCCGGCGAAAAGTAGGGAGATGGGAGGCAGCCCGACGGCGACTAGGCAGGGGGGAGCTGCTGCTTTGTTGAGATTCAGGCGGTCTCTTGACCAGCTTATTCGGGGGTAAAGGCGGCGGGAGAGACTGTGATGCAATTGGGTGGGTAGAGCTCTGTGTGACGCTCGAGTCAAGGACCGAGTTTTTTGACCGAAAGCTGCCACCACCGTGCTGGGAGAGCGGACGACGGGCCAGGTTCCGAATCCAAGATCCGTTGGAAGATATAGAGTGGCCACAGCACTCGTCGATGGCGAGGGTTTGCGAGCGAGAGTTTGGTTGGCTAGTCTCGGCAACTAGCTGTGGTGACCTGCGAAACGAGAGCTGGCGGCTCAGGGAGTATCGTCTAGAGACAGGGCGGTTACTCTTTGAACCAAAAGTGCCAGTAGTGGCGTTGGATATTGTCGAAGACTGATGTTGAATTTGATGACGAAACGAGGATGAGTGCTTAAAGTTGAGGGTAGACTTGTGGAGAGCAGCCAAATTGTGCAGGCTGTAAGAGTGAGATTCGTGGCTACTCGAGTTCGCATCGGCTAGTGATGCAGTGAAATGGGAGAAACTAGAGAAGCGTGAT
Source organism: Bretziella fagacearum (assembly GCA_002018255.1). NCBI lineage: Eukaryota > Fungi > Ascomycota > Sordariomycetes > Microascales > Ceratocystidaceae > Bretziella > Bretziella fagacearum. The sequence continues at coordinate 6,370 of MKGJ01000402.1, read as the reverse complement.
GAGAAAGAAGATGGCTCGCAATCCTGAGAGAATGGGCGATTCTGACGAGGTACGGATGGAGTTGTGGAGCGCGGACGGGCAGCCAATGACGTTGATGATGTTGAGACGTATGAAGAAGAGTGAGCGCGGTGGTAGTGATGGTGATGATTGTCAGGGAGAGCCTGTCCAAAGACAAAGCCTGCACTGCCTACACCCACAGCACAACTAGTGCCGACAAGCTGAAGCAAAGAGAGAGAGACAATATGTTAGCTGAGACGAGAGAAAGGCGGTGATGTGACGAAATTTCGGCGGAATAACGTTGAGGGTTGAGGACACGAGGATGAACCAAGAAGTGGCAAATCGACAAAAATCAGATGTCATTATCCAAATGACCGGATTACACAAGAGCAATGATATGAAGATTGCGAGCAGAAGAAGAAGAAGAAGAAGAAGAAGAAGAAGAAGAAGAAAAAGAAGAAAAAAGCCAGGGCGCGATCCAAAGATATCGTGTGCCATCATGATGGGGGGGGGTGGGAACAAAAAGAGGAACTCACACTTGGAATAGCCTGCATTGTGACTGTGAATGTAAACACAACAACGACAAGAGAGCCTCAGGGGGGGATGAGGGGTGTTTGCGATTGCTAAAGCTCGGGAAGCTTTTAAAAGCTTGCTGCTATTAGTCACAAGCTAGAGCAGAAGCTATAAAAAGCTCTAGCTATAGCTTTTAGGAGAGCCGGAACTCGTTCACAGCGAGTCAAGCACCAAAAGCAGACGATTCAATAGAATTGGTGTCAATGAGAATTGAGATTTGTATATAGAAGAATGACGGGAATGTCGAGTTGAAGATGAGATGGCTTGAATTTTTCTTCTTTTCTTTTCTTTTTTTTCTTTTTTTTCTTCTCTTGTTGGAAGCCTCCTGTTATCGCATTGGCTGAAATTGGAATTCCGTTGCTGATATGGATGGATTGAAATGCAGGCCGGTTGCTTGTTTACTTTCTGAGACGGTCGGTCTCTAGGGGGAGACGCGACGATGAATGGGAGAAATGTAGGTGGAATTGAGGATGATGACGATGAAAGAATGGATCGTGGTTTGGCAGAAGATGATCGATTGCGGATCTGATTGTATAGAGAGAGAGAGAGAGAGAGAGAGAAAAAAAAAAGATGCAGGAAATACAGATTATCAAGACTGACAAATGAAGTCGACTTGACCACAATAAATAAATTTTTTTTTAAAAAAAAAAAAAAAAAACAAGAAACTCTGGAGAGATGAAAGAAGAAAGAAAAATGCTGGTTATGATGCCCGACGACGATACTTGGGAGGGGAAAAATAGAAAGAAAAGAAAAAGAAAAAGAAAAAGAAAAACTCCTGGAAAATGCACACAAAAAGGAAGACGAAAATGCAAAATCAAAAAAAGGAAAGAAGCTAAAAATGTCTAGACACCTTGATAGAAAAAAGAAACTCGTGACTTTGAAGAATCGAGAAATCCGGAAGGAGGTCTCTCTTTTTTTTCTTTTGGCGATTTCTCAAATAGCAGGAGCTTGCGTCAATGAAGATTGATGAGGGAAAAAAAATAATGATCAAGGGAAGGAACTGAAAAAAAAAGAAAAAAAATAATGATCAAGGGAAGGAACTGAAAAAAAAGAAAAAAAAGAATGATCAAGGGAAGGAACTAAAAGAAAAAAGAAAAAAAATGCAAGTAGTATAGAAAAAGGAAAGCAACACAAGGAAACTGAATTGGGAAGGAACAAGAAAGCCAGAAGCGTGTAGAGAAAAAAAGACTTGGTAATTGCTATAAATGAATATAGCAAAATAAACAGTATTTTCTTTTTTCTCTTGTAGGAAATCTTGAACGTCTTTGGAGACTGCTCAAAGTTCAATATCAAAGGCGGGAGATTTCAACTCTAGTTCCCGAAATATTCGTGAGTTGTTTCGTGTAGCCCAAGAGATATATATATATATATATATATATATGTGCTTTTTTTTGGAGGGAGGAGGGGGGGGGGTTCTGTCTGTAAAACACCTCGTTTGCGTTTTGGTAACTTGATGAATGGATTTGTTCGTATATTAAATGTCCAAAAGACTTGGTCAAATAGAAGATAGCAACGAATAGCAACAACAACAACAACAACATCAACAACAACAACAACCAGAAGACAGAAGAAGAAGAAAACAACAGTGTCAAATCCCCTTCAACAACAAAGGAATGGGGTTGGCGGAAGAAAGGAAAGAAAATAAAGAAGGAAAAGAAAACGACGGTCAAGATGGTTGGCGCTGTGACGCTGCATATACGTCTCTCTCTGGCTCTCTGGCTCTCTGGCTCTCTCTCTCTCTCTGACTTCTCTCTACTATAATGCAAGTACTTGGGTACGGGATAAAGAAGTTGGTAAATTCAGCGCTCAAGCTTCGAGAGGCAACAAACAAAATAACAACATGGATTATCTCATCTCTTTTGGGCAACAAATAAGGTGGCAAGGTATGTTAGGGTCAAGTAGTAGACAATGAGACAGTCAATGAGTGACAATCACCAACTCAGGGCTCCCCCCCCCCCCCCCGGCGGCCCTTGCCTTTGTTTCCTAGTTATCCCTTGCACTCATAATAAAACCGTGTACCTACATATGTACTTGAGGCCGGTAAACCCGTGGTTTCTCAGGGCATTTCTCGCTGTTTCGTATATCAAAAACAAAAAAAAACCAGGGTCCATGGTGCTTTGATGTTCATCATGTCAGGTGAATATGAATGTGGATGGTGATGTGTGTGTATGTATGTAGTTGTCCGTGTTGCATATCCGTAGCTGCCGTCCCGCTGGATGACAATGGGGTTCATCACGATAGAAACGCAGAGACACAAGATGAGATGTTGAGTATCTCCAAAAGAGCAAAAGGGCCTTGTCCGTTGTTATCATACACACAAAGATAAAGACAGAGAACTAAAAGGAAAAAAAAAACCCAAAAAAAATATATATATAAAATATAAAATATAAAATATAAAAAACTGTCAACCCTTATGCCCTGACTCATCCAAGTTAATTTGATCAACATGATATTCGGGAAAATAAATAAAAGAATACCTTTAAAATACACAATGATGCTTTACAGGGCACAATGGGTGGCAAAGTAAATTACAGAGAACGCAAGGAGTCTGTGAGGGGGGGGGGAGATGACGGCCGGGGTTTGTTAAAGGTTGCTGCGGCTTGTTGCTGCTCCGCTTCGGTAATTATTGGGTTTATGATGTTGCGGGTCAGCACTAGCAAATAGAAAAAAGAGATCAATATCTTGTTGGCTTACACAACTGTGTTGGGTTTCTTGTCAAGAGAAACAAGAGGACCATTATAGAGATACAGCACGTCACGATACACAACAACCGCCACTACATATTTTTTCTTCTTCTTTTTTTCTTCTTTTTTTCTAGAATATTATATTAGACATATAAGCAAGGCTGACAACCTAGCCACAAAACCAGTTAAAGACTTTAAGAATGCCAGATAAAACAAGTACCTATATAAATATTCCTCTTCTTGACAAGGGCTCAGATCAGATGCATATCAAAGAACCCATCATCGTCATGTTCCAACACTACTTCATCTCCCCAACCACATAATTGCTCTTTCCCGGCCAAGCCTTCTTCCAAGCCAAGGAGAAACTGGGTGCTTTGATGCCTTGAATATCTTGGCTTTGATATATTATTTTGTGATATGAATATCTGGGCTATTATTACACTTTTCTATAAAGGCAAAAAATGAAAAAAGAAAGGGAGGAGGCATATTGATCTTGGTCAAGATTTATTCTGTCAAAATACATAATCTCGGGAAAGTCCTTTTATTGGGGGGGGTTTTTTTTAAAAAAAAAAAAAGAAAACTTTGTTAGTTTGTCTCTTGTTCCAAATATATATATAACTTTATAGGTCAGCCTCCAACACAAACAAACATCCCGTCCATAGTGACTCTATATGTTTTAGCCTCCCGCCTCCAAACCTTGGGATCGGTCACTTTCCATACAAAAGGTTCAACGCGAACCAGGAACATAATTACGTTACCATTACCGAACTAGCATGACTCTTCACATCTTGGTCTAATCACATCTTCCCCCGCATCACTAGGGTTAACACACTACTTTACCCCATCCACTTACACGGCCATGGACAATCTCATACCTTCACGTTATGCAACTTCATTCAATCCCAATCCATCACATCTTTCTCTTTCTATATCGTCTTGCTCAATCTTCATCCATTCCTCCCACCTTTTAATGTATGCACTTTATTTTGAAAAAACTCTCGAAACCTATCAACCAACCCCAGCCCTCTCTTTCTCTCCCTAGCCCATGTCCCAATTTACTTTGTCTCCCGTCCCTTTATAAACCCTCGTGTAAAAGTTCGAGAACCTAACCTCATTACCAATTGGCCCTTTTGAGGTCTGCGCCTCAGTACGCCATTCCACGGATCGCGGGGTGCTGCTGGCTATTTGCTGGGACAACGGGAAGGGATGATGATGATGGAGGGAGAAGGCCAGGTATAGTTGGGTTCTTGCGATGCTGGTGAGTGATTGTTTACTTGAGGGTTTGGGTAGACCCTGAAGGGAAGGGG
>MKGJ01000401.1:0-15778 GCA_002018255.1 Bretziella fagacearum | reverse complement strand
TTTTTTTTTTTTTTTTTTCTTCTTCTTCTTCTGCTCTTCTTCTTCCTTCTTCGTTTTCTTCTTCTCGTCTACTACTATCCTAACCATCCCACACACACTTATCAACCCATTTCCTTTCAATTCCAACCAACTCACCAAATCCATCACAATGCGCTCCAACACCATCCTCCTCCCTATCCTCGCCACACTCACTCTCGCCTCCTCCTCCTCCTCTTCCTCTGTCGAATCAACCACCACCCTAACCTCCACCCGCACACAAACCGTCACCATCACCATCACTCCCGCCACCGGCCACGCCACCACCTTCCTCACTTCCACCGTCCCGACTGCCCTTACCACAGCCTCCGCTGATACTGGGAGCATCAATGATTATGGCGCCTATGATGGTGATATTTCCTATGGGACCTATGGGAGTTACGGAGAATATAACGATTTGGGTGGATATGCCAACTATGGGAGTTATGTGAAGAGATGGCTGGGAAGAGTGAGGGCTTACTTTGAGTAAGCAGTAATTTGGGGACTTATAAGACGGAGGGGGGGGGTTTGGGGGTTTCTTTTTTTCTTCTTCTTCTTCTTCTTCTTTTGTTGGGCTTCTGATTGTCAGGGATGAAAAGTAATATCCTACAGTGTTCACCTTTTTGTGATTAAATAAATTCACTTCCATTCTTACCATGTTACTATATATGTGCACCCCCCCCCTCTTGCTACTCAGCCTCCTATTTGCGTGCAGAAATATTGAGTACTTGTCTTGTTTATTGTGACACAATGAAATCTAGACTTTGGAACCCAAACACAAACAAAACACAAACCAGAAAAGCTGGCCACAGTTAGTCTAGTTATCACACACATCAACTATCAAGTTTAATAGTTTCCTTGTTCAACTTCCTCCTACAGGCTCTTTAATATCCTCAACCACCAACTCCCCTTTCCACTTGACCCCTCCACAACCTCTGCATCAAGATCCTTTCGTCTTCCCTCATCTAGATTAATCTCATCAATCTTGTGCCACTTTGTCCCCAACCACCACTTGGACACTGAAAATATCACAGGGAACAACGCCAACAGAATATAAGCATCCACAAAATCACCCCCCTTGAACGGATAAACAGTCGCCCATCCCTGGATAATCGCCAAGAACACATTCGCCGCCAGCCCAAAGTATGCAATCCCGGGGAACCACTTTGCCCGGAAAGGCAAATCTTCTGGTCTCCGGCCTTGTGCGGCCCATGCCCGGCGGAAACGGAGGTGAATATAGGAAATAGACGCCCAGACGAGAAAGGTCGAGACACCCGAGAGGTTGACAATATAAGTGTAAGCCTTGGAGGCACCAGTGCTAATATTCATGAGTGCCAGGGCACCGCAGGCGTTTGCGGCAACAACAGCGTAGATGGGGACACCCCGTCGAGTAGTCACGCCGAGGAACCGCGGCGCCATACCACCCTGGGCCATAAACAAAAGAGTCCGACTGGCGATGAAGATGGAAGAGTTGACGGCAGAAAGACAAGTAACAAAGATAAAGGCATTGACAAGGTGGACACCCCCATGCCAACCTGCGTTTTGGATGGCGATAGTCATGGGGCTCTTGAGGGCACGGGATTTTCCATTGATGAGACCGTCGGAGTTCCATGGACAGGTTAACCCAAAGAATAAAGCACTTCCCATGTAAACAAAGATAATGCGTACAAACACCTGCCGAATGGCCAACGGGACGGCAACCTTGGGGTTCTTTGTTTCGGTGGCAGCAACAGCCACAGATTCACAACCGGCGTAAAAGGTGGAGCAAAAGACAAAGACAGTCGCAACTCCACGGAAACCGTCGCTGAAGGCTCCTGGGTCGATGAAATAGTGGAAGCCAAAGGCGGGATTACCGGGGATACCACCAGATACGTAGATAATCGAGAAGAGAAAGAAAGCAACGAGACCGACAAGTTTGCATAGGGCGAGCCAGAATTCAGCTTCACCAAATGTTTCAACTCCTAATAGTTGGAAAGCCAGGAAGAATGTCTGCATCATGTTAGTATAATGAGACACGTGAGTGGTTGGTTGGTAGAGGCATGACAGCTTTACCCAGAATATCAAAAAGTAACCCCAAAGAGGAACCTGGGCACTCCAATAGGAGAAGATGCTGCAGACGGTGTTGTATTCGTTGGCTAATACGGCAACCCAGATAATAAAGTAATTCCAGCCAACTGCAACACCAAATGCTTTGTCAACGAAGCGATCTGCGAGACTGGTAAAGGCGCCACCACTAGGATATAAAGTGGTGAGTTCACCTAGACTTTGCATGATGCTATTTTTTTTATTTTTTTTATTTTTATTTTTTTTATTTTTTTTAGAAAGTTAGCATATGACGTATGGACCTCTCTAGATCTTTTCTGTGACATTCTGGATTACTCACCTAAAGGCTATTATACCAATGACACCAAACCCAATCAACAGCGCCGCCGGCCCACCACTTGCCAACGCACCACCAGCACCAACCAAAAGTCCGGGTCCGATGATTCCTGCAAGAGCCATCATACTTAGATGTCGAGTTTTGAGTCCACGCTTAACGCCCGAAGCAGGATCGATAGATTGAAAGTCTGCATCATCGCTAATGGGATCGTTTACTTCGATGGCGGGATCAACGGAGGCGCTGGCAAGTTTTCGATCGGGGTCGTATCGAGATGCCATGTTGACTTTTGATAATGGTAACCCGTGAATATGATTATTTGGTAGAGATTAGGAGAACGAGAGAGAAAGAAGAAGAATATAAGCAAATTTATAGGCTGCTTCGAGGCTCCGAGTCCGTCATTTAGTGGTATAAGCACGTCTTCCGTTCCGGGCGAATCACGATGACGGAGATTAATACCGCAAAAGAAAAAAGAAAAAAAGAGACTATTTCTCTAGTATCTTTACCTTGGAAAATCCTCAATTACCCAAGACAAGCTAAGAGACTTACTTCATCACTCGCCATGTCGAAATTTCCCCGCGGATTGCGCCATCGCCGCTACGATGTGCAAGGACGTGGCTGGATAAGGCGTTGACTGAAGCTGAGAGAGAAGGAAGCAAGCAACTAAAGAGGACATAAAAGAGTTTGAGTTTAAGAGTGGCAATGAAGGCCGCTTTAGGAATATGGCAGTTTGTAGGGAAGTTGATCGGCGGTCTGAGAGGAAGAGCTTTTCGGTTTCAGTGTATGCTTGATTCGGTGAGGATGAGTATCGGTCACTTCGGGAAGAGAGGTGGTTCTAGGGTTAGTTAAACAGGGTTCCCTTTCTGCAACAATGCGAGGCGCAAGCAAAATATCAATCAGTTCATTAGAAGTTCGTGATATCGAAAAAAGGAGGCAAATGAAGCCACAATCATCACATAGCCTTGCAAGGCTGGACAATAGATTCAATTAGGAAGGTTTGAAGAATTTTCACGTTCCCAATCCAGTGTATCTTATCAAATCTTGATCACGTGTCGCACAATAATTTTGTGAATTCATCAAGGAAAGAGCGAATATTCTGTCTCCTTCTTTATGACGATATATAGACAGGTGTGATTTATAATACCTTTACATACTTCATTTCCACCTTCATATCACGCTTTCAAACCCGCAGCCGGTACTCCAATTGGATAGTCATTCGCATTCTTTGCCCTTCCGCGACCCTCAATGAGACCCGTCTGATCCTCCCGAGCTTCCGGAATTTGATATTCCGACTCGAGAGCCACGGCTACCCAAGAGGTAAATACAGTGACAACAACAAGTAGCTCATCATCGAAGCTACGACGAGTGTGTGTGCTTGAAGGGAGAATGAGATGGGATTGAATTGCAAATCAAGGGCAGCGACAGGAGGATGAAGCAAAAAAAAAAAAACATCAACAAAACCGCTGATAGAATAGGTGCTCGGATGTTTCTTCTTTTCTTTCTTTTATTGGATTTTGAAATCTTGGATTTTGGAATTTTGGAATTTTTTCTTCATGATTCAAAGCTTTCGTCCTTAGAGTATTTTCGATACTCGTCATCGTCTCATTGTTGTTCTTTTTCTTTGTCTTGTTTCTCTTCTGTATTTCGATTCTTCCGCAGACCGACCGATCAAACCTTGGATTGCCCTGGGCTCAGCTTGTCTAACTAAGCCTTGTAGCTTTACTTTTTTTCATCTTTCAATCCACCGTCAACCGCCGCAAGCCCCGACCACAACCAGAGAGCCCCAGCCTGCCCTAGCGCTACTAATCTTAAAGGCGATTGCGCACCCGACAGACCTAGTTAGTGAAGTGCAATAAAACTTCCCTTGCTGCCATGCCTGTAGGCTCTAACTGCGGCTCACGGCGTCATGCTATCCAAAGGTACTTACAATTAGACGCAGACGCAAACACACTCTCTTTCTCGACCGAGTGAGTGCTTTATACGAAGACGAGGCGCAATCCGAACTACAACCCGATCTTGTCTCTGCCATTTTTTCGCATTACCTTTCTTTGCGTCTAATCACCAATCACATACAACAAGCTCCAGCTTCTACTAGCTCTATAGCTTCCTAGCTCCTCCCCCAACCCCCCCCCCTCCCTTTCCCAATTCGCCGTTTATCGCCCATCGTCGCCAACTACAATCTGCCGCCCAATAATCACCCGGCATGACCTCCCCCACCACCTCCACCAATCCATTTCGCCGAAATGGCCCCCTCGCACCTGCGGCAACCGCCGCCGCACCCACCTCCATGACCCCCACTTCTCCATCGCCATCACCTTCGACTCTCTCTTTACGCCCCGCACTCATTTCCCCATCTGTTTTCGACCCCGACGCCGATACCACTGCCTCCGAAGCATCCGGAATATCTGCATCCCTGCGATCAAAAGCCCCCAAAAAAGTCCGCGTACAGTCGCCTCCCGTATCTCCGCGGGTAATTGGCCCCACGCCGTCGACAAGCCTACAAAGTTTAGAAACAGCATCTGAGGGCGAAGATGAGGACCCATTTGTGGCAGATGATGACTTTGAAGAGGTGGTCGAATGGGAAATAAATCGAGAGAAAGCCCGAGCAGAGAGACCAGCCAAAGATGAAACTCTGTATAATCCGTTTAGCAAGACATTGAAAACCCTCCAAGACCCGCCCGATCAAGTACACCCCGAGCCTCCACGAGCTTCATCAAACGCACTATCGGCGCCCAAGGGTCACGCCGCACGCGCTTCCCTCGACGTCGAAGCCTTTAAGCGTCTTCTCCTGACCGGATCTTCTGGCCTCGAGCCATCCCCGATACCCGCTAGTGCTAGCCCTGGTGCTAGTTCTGACTCTCGCAGTCCCGCCGACGAACATTCTTACACATCCACTCACCCGCACAACCCACATGCAATAAAGAAACCCCCTCCGCCACCCAGTTCCCGACATGGTCGCTCAATCAAAAGTGTCGACCTTTCAAGTGTCTCACCGGTAGTTTCCCCCCGTAAGGTCACCCCGACAACAACGGCTCTAGATATCAGTACCGCGAGCACCCCACTTCGCTCACCCGTGACACCACCACCGCCCCGAAGACGGGGGGAGTCTCGGAGTGTCAGTGAGGAGCCCACCCCAGCTCCAGCACCCCCCGTAGAAACCCATACCAAATCTCCCCCTCGTTCTGACAGCTGCGCACCAGCACCCCCACCACCCCGTCGCCCCGCGCAAAAGAGCGCCCCAGTATCACCCGCTTTACAACACGCCACCGTCATATCGACCGAGAAACCCGAAACCACCAGCCCCCCGCCAGTCATCTCCCCACATGGCCGAGCAAAGCCGCCTCCACCACCAGCGAGACATTCATCGGCGAGACGGCCACAGAGTCTGGCGTTGTCGGGTCAGCCAGATATAGAGAGGAAGGCAAGTGGGATTTCGAGGAGACCACCGCCGCCGGTGATACCGAGGGCACTCGGTGGGAGTAAGGGGAGTGAGGAGGGGATGGCGACGGCGACGGCAACGGCAACGGCAAAAGAAGAGGGGGAGCATGATTATATGGCGGAATTGACGGCTTTGCAGAGGGAGGTGGAGGCGGCGATGAAGGGGAGGAGATAAGGAGGGGGGATCTGCATGTTAACAACAGTCCCAATGATTTAGAATTGATTGATAGATGTTTGAATGTGACGGCCATGTCCTTGTTCTACAGCGAAGTAAGACATTGTTTTTTGCAATTGGGGAGATAGTGATATCGTGGTGACTCTTTTTAGCAAGTGATGTCAATGTATTCGAGATTGTTTGTGTAACACGTTATTGTTACACATTGTGGAAACGTGATGTAATGTCGAGGGTTGAGCATCAGGAACCGGAGATGAACAACAATCCGATAGCATTCTATACCCCTTTGTCTTTTGATCACATTGTTACTAGAGATATTGGATCATCATTTCTTTGCAACATCGACTCGCTCTAGATGATTTAGTATATCCTCTATAATTAATACACCAACCGTTTACTATTATTTGATCAAGGAAACATATTTGGGGGCTTATAAGAATCAGGGGGGGATTATGCAGTAGTTGAGAAGTTGATTGTCCTCAACATAAAAGTGATGCTCTTACAGATCATGTAGAACAGTTTTTACCAATATGGCATACTTGGTACATCCTATTAGAAAGAAGTGAAGACGTGAGCAGGAGACACCTGAAAGGAACTCGATGACTTTACCTAGGATTCTAGATATTATGAAACCCAACATATGGAATGCTATAGAGCTATTATTGGTGATTTTGTTACATCTATATCATTTTTATATCTGGAAAGTTGGTTGAAATATTTAATTTCAAAGTGGTCGTATAAAAGAAGGATGGGGGTCTGAAACCCTTGTACGTACAACTAATTCAGCTAGTCAACATGCTCAAACCATATCTCGGGTCTCGAGTGTTCAACACTCGATCAATCTCCGCCCGATCAAACATATACCGAAAGATTTCATAATCTGACACCGGCCCAGTATAAAAATACTCATCATACCCTCTACATCCATTCTGTCCATACCCATAAGGCCTACCATTCTCCTCCCTAGAACTCAATGACCCCGCCGATCCCGATGGACTATACTGACTCCCATTCCTCCTCCGATCTCTCGAGGCCTCCTTGGTAGCCGCCCTCGCCGCTGCTTCATGAATCAACACCTCTGTGCTCGCCACCGCATCCGAAAACGTAAAAACAACCCTCTCAAACTGCCCGCGAATCTCTGGGTCATACAGAAACAACTCCCTCCACATCTCCGCCATGACCCTCGGCGGATTCCTCCCCTGCTTGCCCAACCCAAACTCTGAAATCGCCACACTAACATATCCATGCGCCAACACCGCCTTGAGCCCCGCTTGCATGGCAAGACGACTCTGAGCGCGTTCCTCGGCGAAGCTGTAGCAGATGGCATTGGGGTCAGTGGAGTTGAGTTTTGGAAGGCGGACTGGCGCGACACTGAGGACAGGGACAGTGAACCAGCCGTTACGTTGAATGGGATCATAGCGGTCAGCGGGACCACGGAAGACAACGACATTAGGGGAGTAGATGGCTCCATCGCCGGGAAGCGGGTAAAAATGCGAGGAATGCATGAGGGAGAGTGACAGCGAGGAACGACGGCAGAGTTCTTCTTCGGGTCCGGGGACTCCTGTTTCCCAGTCGCCTCCTTGGCGTTTGGTGTGGGCGGGGCAGAGGTAGGGGATACGAGTGCCTAGGGCTTCAGTATGGAGAAGCACAGAGTTGATGGGGTCGTTGACCTCGACAACGAACTCTGGAAGGTGCAGGTTTGCGGTGATGACGCGGCCATCTCGCGGGTGGTCACGGGCGCGATAGGTTGAAGAGACTTGGGGCCAGATGCTGCGGTATTCTTCCTGGATGATGGGCAAATGTTTACGCTTGGTCTGCGAAGCAACATCATTAGGACGTGGAGGTTGGTCCATCTTTTATAGGCCAGGTAGGGTTAGATACTAATAGTGGAATCTGAAGACAAAAAATTGATGTATAAAGATGACTTGCACGATGATGCGTATAAGTCAAAAGCGGCAGTAACGTTGCCAACAAATAACAGATGAAACTAATAGACTTAAACTAGAAATTAAAATGCTTATTAAGTGGGAATCTTGTTAGTCTATGGTTGCTGGTGAAGACAAAGAAGATATCGAGGCGAAAGCCGAGGACATTCCAAGGTTCTTATACTTGAGATCTAATGTAGGTACACAAGTACAAAACAACAAGCTAGACCTCTCAAATACCCATCTCCTTGACATAACTCGGCCTCTATTCTCAGTTCCATAGGGAAAAGCAATCACCTTGCTGCTTAGAGACGGTACCCGTGTGTATAGAACAGCCCGCCCTACAGAAGCAAGTATGCCAAAACCCCGGGGTTGTTTCCGTAAAGACACTCCCCTGCCGTGGATGAACCGTCTCCAAGACTGTACATAGCATAACAGCTACCGTGAATACCCAGAAAAATAAAGGATTAACTATAAAATTGACTTGATCAAAAACAATACTTTTACAAGGGTACATACTTACCTGATGGATGTTGCCAGCTTCAGTTGCCAGCTTCAGTTGCCAGCTACAGCTTGGTTCCAGCTTCTAGCTTATGCCCTGTATGAAGTCAGAGCCTACAACAGGGACATGGNGGGGGGGGGGTGACCTAGCGTCAGTTGGTATCCTAAACCTTCAGTTCAACTCTACAGTTTGTATTCTCGACTTTATAGTATTGTATTTTTATGTATTCATAGTGACTTGTATCTGTTGTTAAATAATACAGTATATTTATTAGATAATATACGGTCCCCTGCATGTTTTAAACTTGTCTGTAACTAGCCAATATCCAACCCTGAACGCCCCCGCCACGATAAGCATATTGTCCGTCAGGGTTGGAACCCATGTTGAGTGTGCACAAGGAAAAAGCCCAAGATGCAGCCGTCAACTTCAGAAAAGGTATGTAGCCGGGTAGCTGATTATGGAGATTCGGTTGTGTTGCAGTTGAAGAGGGCGTGTAAACAAGAGGAGAGAGACGGGGGGGGGGCGGGGTTGAACTTATATGAGGGGTGGCTGTCAACTTGGACAAAGACCGTATATACCCTTGTTCGAGCCTTTATTGCTTCAAGGTATTTTACCTATGATTTATAAGTGGAGGAAGCAGTAACTACTAACGACAATCAACTCTCAATATCATATACACCCATATTTTCTTCACCCCCTCCACGTCTCTATACTATATCTTGTCACTTTGTTATTCTCTATCCTGCATACCCCCATCAACCAACAGCCAAACAAGGCCACAGCATCAGATCCCAGATACACGACCCTCCAAAACCCACTGGCAAAAGCAACCACCCACTAGATCTTGATAACCCATTCCATAGGCCTCATTATCAACATCACCTCCCCCTCTTCTCCTTCCACCCCCTTCCTCCACCGGCCCCCTTCAATTTTCCCAATTTCCCCAATTTCCATCTCCCATCTCCGCTCCGGCCGTCGACCCATCTTCATCGACCATCCCTTTACTTGTTTCCTTCTTGATCTAATCACATCAAATATCATATCCTTGAAGACGAAGACTATTGGCCTCGCCCAGCAGTCGCCGGCCAAGACCTTCAGTCACTTTCATTGCGCAGACAACCTGTTCCAAGTAGGTTTTCCTTTCCCCGCTTGTTTCTCCCTGTTACCACGCATCATTAAGCACATTAACCCTGTTGTCATCCTTCTCTTCTTTTTCTTATGTGTCTATTTTCATCTAGTCTGCCAACCATGTCTCATAACATTGCTTGTAATGTCTCTACATCGTTGGGCTTCAAGTAAGGAATCACCTAAAGCCAAATCATTTGGCTAACTATACAACTCACCTGACATACACCATCTTACTCTGTCTCTCCTGCTGGCTGGCTTGTCATGTCTCTCTCTCTCTCTCTCTCTCTCTCTCATGTCTCGCCCGAGCCTCCTCTTAAAGGCCGCTATTTCTCGGGCTTCTACTGTGGCTCTAGTGACCTCTCTCGGATGGGTCTCGGAACAAATTAAAGCGGGCAAGAACTAGTGAGAAGGGGAGAAGAGATAGTTTCTCGACTACATTGTCTTGCATGTCAGATGTCTTGTCTGGTTGACTGTAGGAGTTCCAACTATATTCCAATTGCACCACCAAAATAGACGTCCTGTTTGTAGTTTTTGTCATTCATTCCCTGTTGAGGTCTACGGCTATACTACGCTGAAAGAAACCCTGAAAAAATGCAGATATGATCCTAATTTTCTAGTCTTTCTTTTGTCTCCTCGCTTCTCTACTGAATTATTCGTTGTAATATGAGCATCTTTAGTATGCTGTCCATGTAAGCGGCCCCCCTCCCTCTCTACCCCCGGAATACAGCTCGTTGATACCCTGACGTTTCTTCTTCAATCTAGGCCCCGAGACACGCAAGAAAAAGCCTTCACTTTCCTCTCCGAGCGACGGAATAACAGGGAAAACAAACCTCCTCCCAAGTTCACTCAACAAACATGACAAGTCCCCCAATATTTTCAGCACTATTACAGCCCAAAACTCAATGTACCTACTACACTGAACAAGACAGAAATTCAAATACTTTGCTTTATGCAGCAAGGGATCACTCCACTGCATCGTCGTGAAGATGGAAATGAAAACCCTGGAAGAAAAGGTTCCGTCCTTTGATATTGCTCTTCACTATAAAAAGAAAAAGAAAATGCTAGCTGTTGAACCGTAGCCTGCATATCTTCCTAAAGCACCCTATAGTAGCGGAAATGTTTTAATAGAGTCCTAAATCAAGATAATATGTTGAAATTGAAGGAAAATGATGTAGCAATGTACGGTTTCTGTAAGTTCTCACATATTGTTTCCTTTCCTTTCTGTATCCACTTGTCTCACTCATCTATGCAACAAAAATGACTTGTCGCTCCTCTCCTAGAAAGAGTTTTCACACTGTAGCGTTTAACTTTATCAGTGACAGAATCAATTCAAGTCAAGGTTAAAATCTAGACAGGTAGACAAGTGGCCAAAAATCCACTTATCTGTCCTCATAAACAAGGCAATTCAAGTTCCTGCCTTCTGAACAACAACAAC
Source organism: Bretziella fagacearum (assembly GCA_002018255.1). NCBI lineage: Eukaryota > Fungi > Ascomycota > Sordariomycetes > Microascales > Ceratocystidaceae > Bretziella > Bretziella fagacearum. The sequence goes on along the minus strand of MKGJ01000401.1, from coordinate 4,783 downwards.
AACAACAACAACAACAACTCTGATCACATCATTCCCCACCTGCCATTCCACATTCAGTAACTCCATGCAACTCTCCCTCTAAGCGAGACATCCTGCCAAAAAAAGAAAGAAACATATTTCCTTTTTCCAAAGCCCCTCTGATTTCATTTTGTCCCTCAGCCGCAGTCCATCTGACAGACGCCTGTCTCCCTCACTGAGCAATTTATTTTACATCTACATGGATATTTCATATGGATATCCCTCACGTGGGTTTACGATATATCTGTCTGTCCAATTCGTCAGCATATTGTCTACTTTTTGGTGGCGTAGTCTCCACAACTAGGTTATAAGAATAAAAGTTTGTCTTTGCTCTGCTGTTCCAGAACACCAATATTGGACTCGTTAATCGGCTAGCCACAAACCAAGTCATAATAGCGTATGTAAAGAAACTTGAGATCGCTCGACTAGACATTGACCTCTTCTTTGTAAAAGTGATCTCCCTCTCCAAAGAAAAGCCACTGAAACTAAACTTCACCACCCCAACATCATGATTCCAAATGTCATATACAAGGAAACTTGACAGCTATTCAGCCAGCTCAATCCGTGGTAAACCTCTACGCCCGTAGAGCATGGCCTTGTCCAGAGCTTTCTATCCTCTCTCTCTCTCTCTCTCTCTCTCTCTCTCTCTTGCTCAAAAAAGTTTTCACGTTGACAAGCTTGAAAGAAAACAATCACCTCGATGGCTCAAGGGCTCAAAGCCTATAGAAAGGTCGTTCTGCCGTTTGTTCGTACCTTCCAATAATGAATTTTCTGTGAGACTTGAGACTCGAGGTTTTGCGGGTAATTTAGGTAACTGCTTTTCCGGGAAATGTCGAGGTCAAAAAAGTGGAGACACTGGATGAACTGGCACATGGCGTACCTACCTATCTTCACTGTTCTTGCTATTTTTGAATATCGAGGTCGAGTCCACTTTGTACTTCACACTACTACGTAAGGCACACAACGTATAGGATATCATGAATGATAAAGAAATCCAGGGCTCTAACACAGTCTTTGGTCAGCAGTTAATTTCAATTTTGGTCTAATTCTTCAGATTAGTTCCTGTGTCACGTTTTTCATATCTAATCTCCTGTGTTTGCTGTTATATCTAGCTTACACACACACACACACACAACACATACGTCTGCCGTTCCGTGCATGCAGCAGCCCCTTTGCTATTTCGTTGTTCCACTTACGATCTTTAACAGTCAGACACCACAGTCAGTCTCACGCCTCAGGACATTCGAACTCCAAATTAATACACAGGAAAATTCTTAAACTGCCGGTGTTTGCTCAAGTGAATTGACCTGTCTATACATATTTGTGTACCATTTATCCATCCAATTCACGCAGCTCCATGTCACCGGCCCCTTTGTCCCTCGGATTCCATGTTTAAACCCGACCGCCTTCGATGTGCAGGACACACAACCCAGCACGCATTGACGACTCGGTGTGCCGCACAAGTCTCCCAACACCAACTTCTGTCCCTAGCCTTGTGTTTCTGTGGAAGTAGGAAATCTACTGAATAGAAGTGTCTGCCTAGGAAACGGTGATCAAATACCGGGAGATACGGAGACCGGTAAGGGTGGGTCTGGGAATATAGGAAAATGAGATGTGTTGTGGACCGGAGAGATTTATGGTGGGCGACACAAGGAGAGAAGAGGAACAGCATGGCAGGAGGCCGCCGGTGGGAAAGTTCAGGTGAGCAGTGTGATAAGTGTCTCAAGTTTGGTAAGGCAGAGGAGGGCGCGGGGAGGAGGGCGCGGGGAGTCAAAATTGTGGAGTGATTTTTTGAGGGACAGGTGAGCGTGTTTGGCGTATTTTGGCAACGTAAAGATATTTGGGAAAACCGAGTCAAGGGTTTGGCATAGAAGATGGTGTGAGGGTTTGTTTCGTAACTGATGAGCTGCCTGGTTCTTGTACCTCCTTGTAGAGTTCGGGGGGGGAGGGTGCTACTGACATTGTATGATGCTAATATGGACAGAACTGTGGGAATCTATCAAACCCATACAGGCTGACCCGACTCAAAAAAAAGAAAGTTACAAATAAACAAGGCCAATGAACAAAGATAGCCAAAGAAAAGAATGCATGTGTACCTAGTTTAATCCTACCGTAAATTTTAGGATATATTTCCTGGCATGACTTGGCGAAATTAACGACATCATTGTCGTTATTCTGAGGGCAAATCTGTCGATCTCGGGCTCGCCTATAGAATATAATATGCTTCACGATGTTTCTATGGCTTCTATCATTGAACAGTAAGCCCTTGGTGTTTGAGAACTGTCTCTTACGGGCATTCCACAGCAGATGACAATAAAAATAAATAATGGGTCTTTGTTACTATCAAGGGAAGTGATGAATCATTGTCATAACATGAACTAGGTAAAAGAAGCAGGGAAGGTGTAGCCAATATATGCAAGTGAATTCCAAATTCATACAAAATCTCTCCATCCAGCTGCTGAAACCCCCTCAGCCAGAAGCAAGCAACTATCAACTTGCCAAGATGGTCATTCCTCCAAGTAAACAAACATAAAGAAGGAAAGAAAAGAAATATATTCTTGGTGTTGTCCCTCTCTCTAGCTAACAAGCTCGGCAAAGATGACAAAAACTAACCAGAATTCAGGAATTTTTGCATCAGGGATTCGAGTGCGGGCGGTATGTTTCGAGCCGGGGAGTGACCAAGGTTCACATTTTGGTGGACAAAGGGTTTGTGACTTTGTGATTTTATTCTTTGGTTGAGAAGGGATGGAGCGAAGGGAACGGAAGGGGAGAAAGGTGTTGGCTAACCCTTGTATAAAAGTGTGACTGATTGGTGATGGAATGACGGATATCACGGACGTTTGAACATGTACCACATAGGTAGTAAAAGTAGTAGTGCTGGGTGTACCACATAGGTACACCTAGGTAGAATGTAAAGGTCTCTTGAAGTGGACGAGAAAGATATATCATCTACTAGTATCTTTGCCAACTACATTAAAGCTGTGAGGGGATTCCACATGTATTTCAGCCATTCAACCATCAGCGTTTCTTGCTTCGACCTTCTGCGCCTCTCCAACCCATGCCAATGTCTCGCTTTCATGTCTCTCGTCACCTCAACTCAGCCCGCCCCAGCTTAAACACCGTGGACCTCCCATCCCCTGGCCCCACCCGCGTTTCGCAGGCCGGTTCCTATGGTTCTCGCCTCGGAAATTTCCAACTAGAAATATAACAAGTCATAAAGCCAACAACATGATCACAACGCCCCGCTAACGATTATGGTGTGGATGTACGACACCCTCCCCCAGTCTGTCTATGGACTCACTCTAGTAATTCTCTCCCCCCTGCTCCCGCCCCCTCCCTTCTCATCGGCCCCGGCCCTTATGTAAGACATCCATCACTTCCATCCGCTGGGTTCCGGCCATCGTCGCCGCTTACAAGTCCACTCTCACTCACATTGGCACTTCTGCTCGACAGTGCCTAGCCCCCCAGGGGGGAGAGGACGCTCACCTAAACGTCAATATGACATAGCCCCTTCTTCGCCATTCCTCCATCTCCCGTCCGCCAATCTCCGCCCTGACATTCATAGTCTTTCCCCTCATCACTTCTCTTCTGACATCTCAACGGCTAAATTCACAAATAAGGGCTTCCGAGTATCCGCAACCTCGCAAGTCCCACCCCGAGTCTAAGAGCATCTATCTAAAAGCCTGAAAAGTGATTGTAGTAGATGTTTCTACCGCACATGCTCTGTCTCATAGAACACTGAATATTGTCGGTTGGTCCATATGATGTTGCCCTTTGGATGTTCCCCCCCCCCCCCCCTTCTTAAGCCAACCACGCATTGAAACCGAGCAAGTCCACGTAGCCAGCAGCTGGAAAGTTTTTCGAATGTCTTCCGGTAATGCCAAATGCGCATTTTAGTGATACAACTGAGCGAAAGCTATCTGGAAACCACTAGAGACAACCGCATGCAGTCTCTTGGAGATACTGGGCTACATCCAAAGACCTGATGGTTGGTCACAGCTCAGGAAGCATCTATTCATTCTGGATCACACATTGGAACTTGGAGCATTCATGACAGCCGAAGGGGGGGGGGGGTTCGCTGGCAGTCTGGCCGAATAATTGTCTTTGTGGCTCACTGGCAAGTGGCTGGCTGCTGTACAACTTGGGGACAAGTCTAGCCGGCAGTGGATGTACGAGCTGTTGGTGGCCTTTTGGTCGTGTATCAGAATATAGAAAAACGAGTGGGTGCCACAGGGGATCAGGCACCTTGCCGTGTAGACTGCGCGTGAGCATTAGGAGAGTTCTAAACTTTTGTTAATATGTACATTATACGTATCTTGTGTTGTGTGTGTTATTAGGGTTTATGCTAGTCATTAACCCTCCCCACTTATGAAGTACAGTATTTATCTACAGTGCATGTCCAAATTCACACTCATGGTCGCACGAAATCATGATTTTTGGAACTGTGAGCAACACCCACCCGAACGACATCCCGCAGCTTCTCCCAGCATCATCTGTGGCTAGCCCCCAACTAAACCTCTTAATCTCTCTTACTACCTCTAATACTACAGACAACTAACCCCCAAAACCATCAGCCCCTTTCATTCCACCGCCTCCAGATCTCCCCCTCCTAACCACTTCTGCCGGCATCCGCCGCCCACTGTCTCACCCACCCATCCTCTTCATTTACGCCACGTCCTTTTATTTCCTCGTGGTGTATCATCTACCCTATCATTTTCACGATAGGTCAAAGGAATTATTCTTCCCCCCCCCCCCTCCTCCCTCC
>MKGJ01000398.1:4644-21409 GCA_002018255.1 Bretziella fagacearum | reverse complement strand
CCCCCCTCCTCGGATCAACAACGACAAAAACCCCACGGGCTGATATCACCTTGTCCACCAAATCCTTATCTTTGTTTACTATAGCTTACAAGAAAAGAACAGATAAACGGGCTTTTTTTGGTGGCTGTTTTGTTTGTACAATCAAATGTTTTGTTTTTATCGTGGGGGCAACGCCTAGAATACCAGGCGTTAAAGTAGTTTTTTTTTCTTTCTTCTTTTTTCTTTTTCTTTTTCTGTTTGGCGGTGTACATACATGTGATGTGGCTTTCTGGTGAGACGGGAAAGGGCAAAAAAAAGGTTACACTGCCGGATGAGTTGGCACCAACGGCTTTGATCAGGTGGGGGATATGAGGTAAGTGGCGTAATGAGTTGGTTTGAGATGGAGCGAGACGAAGAGAGCGAGACGAAGAGATGAAGACAGGGAGAAGGAAAGAAAAAAAAAAGGGGATTGTAATGGGGGTGATTTCAAGTGGGTTGTGTCGTTGTCGTGTTATGTCGAGGTTTGGACATGGGATCAGCGGGTAGGGCTGGCTGGTGATGTAGTACTTGTGTTGCCTCGCCGACTGTGAATTTTTTGATTTTCAGTAGAATCAAGACAAAGGAGATTGTGTGTGAGGTGAATTTTGTATATAGAGTCACAACAAGATGCTCCGAATATCTAGTGACCCAGACTGAAAAATCAAAAAATCAAACAAATCAAAAAAATAGGCCGGTGGCTAGAACTTTCAAAGTACCTCTGGCCTATTCTATCCTGTCCCGTTTAGAAAGCTGAGTGACTAGTGGATTATTGCATAGGTTGGCGTAAATAATCACCGGTTATTACATACGCCATCTGATGGGGCAGCTGCATGGTGACCAAGGGGAGATGGGGTTCAAATCGAGGCCCAGCCGGGGAGGGGAGGGGGAGGGGGGACAATCTGTTGTGGGTAGGCAGGCTCAAGTCGACGCCCAACGGGGGGGCGGGGGCGCGGACAATCTATTGTAGGTATCCATTCAGTGTGTGCTGATGTAGTGTCTGGGTCCTTGAACTGACCGGGCTATTCTGTCCCCAGTAGCCAATATCACATTGTTCTGTTTGTTATATTTGATTTTTCCTTCACATCAACGCCAAAGTACTTTTATTTTGCTACACAGGCTACTATTAACCTTGGCTTGACTTGTCCTGTTGTCCTTGTAGTATCAACATCTCCCGGCTTCTATAGTTCCTAAGCCTGTTCTTTACCTTGTGCAAAAGTTGTCTAGGGGGGGGGGGCAAACCGACAGCGTAGCTTTTGGAAACTAAATGTGGGAGCTCTCTTTCGTAAGATGGTGTGTCTAGAAGCAGGATGTCTTGGAATAGTCACTGAGATATAGAAACTACAAACATTAACTAGCTGTGTATTGTAAACCAAGGACCTGGAATCTGTATCACTTTACACAAACACAACAGACAGATGGTGGATTTTGTGTTTTTTTTTTTTTTTTTTCTATTTTTTTTTTCTATTATGCATAAAGGTTATTTCAGTATAGTTTCAGGCTGTAACCACCCTCCTCTCTGTCTCTCTCTTTCTTTCATGCCGTCAGCGTAATTTATTTTCTGTCTCTCTTTTCGGCTTTTCACCGACACGTAAGCCCAAGATATCATCAGATAATGACGGTTTGTTGATAGTTTAGCGACCAATCGGAGACGAGCGGAAACTGTGACTGACTGTATATAAATGTACTGTGTGATACTACATGTTCCACGTCCAATATGTGACGCGGAGAATTGATAGACAGATCGACTCTCTACCTAGACCAGCAAAAAAGTTGACTTGCAAATCAGCAAGTGAGCTGATGGTTTCTCCAAAGGGTATATATACCTATATAAACCTACATGTGCATACATATGTGCATACATATGGTACGTATCATATGTGCGTACATGCGTTTTGCTTTGCACATTTGATATCGTGCATGCGCATCAACAGTTTAGTCATCACGGCTGGGACATTAATACTGGATGTATGTTGCAAACGAAACAGCAAGTAAGACGGGCTGTTTGTTCCGGTTGGGTTACAATCAACAAATACCAGGCTATTGGTTGCAGACTGGCTGTATTGATATTATAAACCCTCTCCTCCTCCCTCCCTCCCATATCCGTCTTGGCAACAAACAAAGCAAGTATCCAAGAGCAGGCTTACAAGGTCCCATAAGTATTGCACCCACGGGTTATGAAATGAAGAGAGAGAAAGACAAGGAGAGGAAGAAAAAAAAAATAAAAGACAAGACAAAATGGATTACTCGTAAGCGAGAACATGGTACTGTATGTACAGTAGGTACATCGTGGGAATTACAGGACACAACTCCGAAGATCCGAGAACCGAATCCACTGGAAATGGACGAAGGCGATGAGACTTGGAAGAGACTACGGAAAGGAAGGGCTATCGTATCTCAAAGGCTACGTCAAGATACTGGCAACACGCTCCTACCAACCACAATATCCAAGATTCTACTTCTTCTATAGCGGAGGAGGGGGCTTCGGTTCGTACGACGCAAAAGGGCCAACTTGATAATGGTTACCAACGGACATACATATATATATATATATATATATATAGTCTTGAGTATATGATATTTCCCATTTATTGGACATGACAATCCAGACAAACAAGTTGAAGAACAGATAATGAATCAAGAAAAGAAGGGAGAGGGTCGTCAGCTACCCTTGGAATAAATTACCGGTTTACACAATAAAAAAAAAGTATTATTCAACACAAAACATATGAAAAGACTGTACATGTACACATACATGGTAAACAAACGGGTAAATGTACGGGAACAGAGAAGGGTCAGCTCGCGGTGAGAAGGTTGGGTAGTGATGGGTGGAAAGAGTGAAAAAGAAAGGCCCGATTTTCTGTTCTTGAAGCCTAACTCGTGAAAGAAGACGAGAGACTTGAGGATCTGTCTATGTGTCTGGGTCTATCTAAAGAATATAGACCATGTAGTGTGTATGTGTGTGCGTGTGTGTGTCATACAAAGGTGAGACGAGTTTCCGTTGGACTTGTCAAGGACCACATAGTATTCTTTTCTTTTACTCTAGATGGAACAGTAAATGACATACCGTAATCTATATCCAATGTGCTAAACCTCTCAGGCTTTGTAAAGTCACAAAGCGGCCCGCGGTCAATCTTTTGCCAGAATTGGGCAATGTGACGACGCAAGTTGACATATATCAACCGGAGTATTCTTTTGGGGTTGAACCATCTTGGTCTCGTCTGGCTATTATAATTGCCATCACACTAGATGGATATTTGTTCACTTGGAGATCATAACCCTTGATAAAAAAAACCCAACCACTTTGAAAATCACACATTCAGACAGAGAGAGAGACACACATACAGACAGAGAGAGAGACACACATACAGATCCCCCATGTTCGTCCACCCACACTAACAAACGCCATTTGCACAAGCGAGAGTTGAGACAAACAGAAACCATATGCAACTAAACCAACTCATCACAACTTTACATATATGCAATCTCTTCGCCTCAACACCACTAAACACCCTCCGCCTGTTGCCATCTCTCATCACCACACACCCACCGCTTGTAACCCCATCTCTTATACCGTCCTATCATAATCCTGATCCTCACCACATTGTTCTTTTTATTGGACCTCCGAACCCCTCCCCTCCCAACTCGCCGTCAGCTGGCCGTTTGACCATCGTCTGACTAGTGTACAACTCCTTTCATCTTCTCCCGCACAAGAGGGCATGAATACACTCAACGATGCGCCTAGTTGATTTTCAGCCAAGACATCCTGATGAGACACACCTCCGACCACATCACCTTCAGCTATCAAAAAAACTGCCACACCCAAAAAAAAAAACTTGGTTCAAGTCCGAGAAACATCATGGAAGAAAACAAGTCCTTTGAGAGTCAATATATATCCCATCAATCATCCAGTCCAGTCCGGTTGAATCTCTTCCACCGTATCATCATCATCATCACCTCAATCCTCAATCCTCAGTCCTCAGTCCTGTCCCGTCCTGTCCTGTCCTGTCATCTCTCTCATCTCAACCCTTCAATCTTCAACCCCAAACTCAACTCAACCCCAAACTCGACTCGACTCGACCCCAAACTCAACCAATCAAAAAAAATCCCGTACAAAATGAAATCCCGTTCAAAAAAAAAGCCCTCAATCATTCATCGCACAGTCAAACAACTCAACCCAATGTCCAGCTCACTCACCACCTTCCCGCAAAACCCTCTCAAGCCACCAATCGCTGAAAACTTGCCACCAGACATTTCCGCACCCATCCAGACCGTTAGGTTCTCGCTTACCTCAACGCCCCCTCCGACACCCGCTGCCACTCTTGAACAGCCCGGTAAGTTTGCTTTTGACCTCCTCCTTTTTAGATTAGAAAAAAAAAAAAAAAGTCTCTTCCACTCACGATATCTTCTTCGGTGTCTGGTGTGTGTTATGAGGCTTGTGATGTACTGCTTTGCGCTGTACTCTACGGTAACTGTGCTCTGCTTAAGCTTTATATCCACTTATACCTAGACACACGCAACTGGTTTTCCTTTTTCCTTGTTCAATCACCTTGTCCCTGGTCACGTCCGGAACCTAACTTTCAAATATACTTGATAAAACAGCTTGTACTACTCTACCGGTCAATACCTTTTCAGCTTCGTCATCTTTACGTTTACCGACTGCTTCTGCCACTTCACCACAGTCACATTATGACAGTGTTAACCAGATAGGGCCTGTTTCTTCTTCTACCTTTACTCCCACCTCTACTTCTGCTTCTGCTTCTGCTTCTACCTCTGCTTCTGCTTCAGATTCAGATTCAGATTTTTATTCTGCTTCTGCCATTGCTCCTATTCTCCCTCTCACCTATTTTCTCCCGTCTACATCGACGTCCACGTCCACCACTACTGACGTCTCCACCATTTCCACCGACCCCAAAGCGCCCCTTCTCCCCTCAAATCACCTATATAAAGCCACAGCCCTCCACCCGCCTGCCAATCCATCCAACACTTCTTTTCCGTCCTTTCAACCGCCATCTCCGCCTACTCCTCTTGGGGATCATCACTCCCAGATACCAGAAACCCTCACTACCAACCCGCACATTCCCGGGAACTCGGCTCCCGACCCACCCACCTTTGTCTATGTCTATGGTACTCCCTCAGGACCACCCATTGATCTTTGCCCCTTCAAGCCCCGTCCGCCACCCCCTCACAAAAATCCCCCACTCCTCCTGCGTCTCCGCCATTACCACAAAACTCATATAACCTTTGTCCGCCAGCTCCGCCGGCAGGCCACCGCAGCGCTCATGTCTACCCGCACTTGCATTCCTAAATCCTCTTCTACCTCCGCTTCTTCCAAACGCCCGGCTTCCCGAGATTCCTCTTCTGCTCCCACTAAACGTTCCCGTCTGATGTCGGCCACTAATCCTCAGAATCCTGCTTCTGATAGCCTTAATGCCCACAGCAGCAGCAGCAGCAGCAGCAGCAGCAGCAGCAGCAACAGCAGCAACCTTGGAACTGATTCAAGCCCCCATCTGCAGAACTCAAACACTCTTGTCACGACTACCGGTACAAAAGCCCACTCCGCTCCGCAGTCGGCCAGTCCTACCTTGACAACATCTTCTACGGCGGCAGCAGCAGCAGCAGCAGCAGCAGCAGCACCAACAGCTTCCATGTCGTCTGCAGAGCATTCACAAATGTTGCCGCCTCCGCCAGGGCCCCTCGTTAAGCAACCTAAGCAGCGCCGTGCCCGAGTCTCAGCAGCCGTACGCAAAGCGCAAGCGGTCACAATAGATCTTCCTGTTGCTTCCTCTTCTTCTGCTCCTCCACCAACTGCTCCTCTGCCTGGTGGGCATATGCAGCAGCAGATGGTTGCACCAACGGTGCCTGTTGCCAGGCCACCAACTACAACTGGGGTATCAAATCAGATCAAGCCTGCAAAACCAATTCCAAAGGCTCAGCAAAAGGAACAGAGAGTCATGGAAGCACTAGCAGAGGTACGTGATGTTATTAAGAAAAAAATCGAATATAGAGCCAAAAATGAATCACTTCAAGCCAAAGTTGATCATTATCTGGCCAGCACAGCCAAGACTCCAGCTTTTGCCGCTAGTGAGCCACCACCACCAGTCAGCCAAAGTGAGATGCGTCGCATTGTCAATATGCCTTTGGACGCCATTGCCACTGAGAGACCTAAAAGAAAGTCTGTAACTCAATCGGCTTCTGCTTCTGCTTCTGCCTCTGCTTCAGCTTTTGGGCTCCCAGTGCCTTTAAACTCTGAAGTTTCAGTATCTCAATCAACCAATGTTGCCACCGCCCCAGCTATAAATCGATCACCCGTGCAGTCAAATCAACTCCAATCCCTAGAGAAATACAATAGTAACAACAGCTCGTACACGCCGACTTTCCACCCGGCAAAGGTAGACCAGAATTCTAGCCCATGGCTCAACGACTACTCGTCTGTACCGCCTTCCATCGGAAAGGGACCAACCATGTCCCCCTATGCTTCTAGCATCACGGACAGCCATCAATTCATCCCGGGTAGTTCTTCCTCCTCTGTTCACATGCTTGATGCCTATCCCCAGCATCCTTCTCAAACTTCCGCGTCGCATGTTCCCGCTCAGCCGTCACTACACCCTCACCAACTCAATACTGCCGTTTCTCAGCCGTCTAGCACAAGCGCATGGCAATCGTCTACTACCCCTTCCATCGGATCAAGCAAGGACCCACTCGGGGAATCGTATCCTTTTTCCTTCTCAGGACCACCACTGTGGGCTTCGTCCGCGACAGAACCTGCCCAGTCCGGAAATGGCCATGAGTGGCATAACAGTGTACATGCGTCTCAAAAGACGACCGAGACGGGAGCAAGCATATTTGGGCGTGAGTACCCGGGCGGCGAAGCAAAGACTGATTACGGAGAAGAAGAAATGGACCTGGACAAAGAGCAAAAGTCTGTTGCCACCACAAACTACACAAACTACTAGTAAGTGAAGAAGTCAAAAAAAAAAAAGAAATTATACTGACAATGATATCATTAGTACGACAAATGGAAATGTCTCTCACAAGGTTTATGCCCCCTTTAGTGACAACTCAGAGCCTGCTTGGGCAGCAAATGTCCGCTTAGATGAGTTGCCAACACCACTGCCCATCTCCCAGACTATCAGTCCCGATGTCTTTGCTACTAGCCAAACATCAGAGTATCCCACACTGCCATCTCCACCCCCCCATAGCAATAGGCTGCTGTCTTCTCCATTTGCTAGTGGCCAAGCGCAACAAACTCAACAGGCTCAGTTTCAAAGCCAACCCCAGTATGGGGCCACTGCATCATCTGTAGCTGTTCCCTCGCAGGAAGCCAGAACAGTACACAACCCATCTCCAATGTTCAATAACAACAACCCTGATGGCATCAAGTGGCTTCAATCGCCTCCTGCTCTTTGCATGAATTGTGGCTCTGCTTCATCATCCCTCCATTCATCATCGCCTAGTTTAGGCACGGCCCAGACTGCCCCAGATGCTTTGTCATCACAGTGGATGCCGCTGGCTGCTACTGGTCCCACTAGCTCTTCATCGTCATTCCCAAACTCTAGTGGAAATGTACTGGACTCGTCCCTACCTATGATGGAGACCTACACTCGAGGATTCCAAGACTTTGGAGTCATGCAGCCAGCAGCAGAAGTGGTGGCCGCGTCCAAAACGCCCGCGGGCTCGTCATTTGACCTGCAGGGAAATGCAGCTGTTGCTGCCACCACAGAGTTCGACTATGCAGCCAATCAGTTTGGAACAACGTATCCGTGGGGGGATATGGGGCAACTGGAGGGGCTATCCAACGATGGGCTTGTTGATGGCCACTTGCTGGAAACGTTTGCGGAACTGAACGACACAGGACTAGACATGGATGAGATAGATCTGACCGGATTCCAAGACCCTTTTGCACCGCAGCCCTTTTCATCACTTCTTGAGGGTCTACCCAACACTTGGTCCTTGATGGATTAAAATCACTAAACTAAAGCAAGCTGCTGGACACGGGTAGCAACGTTGGTTATCTGCAGATTCAAGCGGATGCAGCGGGGAGCAGCACACATGACACGGAAAGACGGGTTTCAACTGGAGGGATTCATTTTCTCATCGTCGTCACGTCAAGTGTCTTGATTTTGAGGTCGGAGCTGGATACGGAGAGAGAGAGATGGATGGAGAGAGAGAGAGAGAGAGAGATGGAGAGAGAGAGAGAGAGAGAGAGATGGATGGAGAGAGAGAGAGATGGATGGGTTAAACCCCCCAACCCCCTTCAACAGGTATGACATTTTGAGAGCCACACACTGACGGTGGCAGTCATTGGTTAGTTTGTCTCGGCAGTATGGTGTATGGTCACAGGGTGGGGCTTATTTGTTTTTTGGTTGGATATAAAGAGGGCATGTCCCCCGCCTCCATTGTCGATGGAGTTTTTGAATGTTTTTACATGGCGACGAAAAGACTGAAGACATGCAAGGTTTCCTTTGCTGTTTTCTTTTCTTTATTCTTTTCCTTTTTTTTTTCTTTTTGCGTGATCATCTTTTCAATTGTTTGTTTACAATTTTGTTCGGAGTTTTCACTTCTTTCCGTATTCATCTTATCAGTTCCTTCCTGTTTTACTATTTGAACCTCCTTCCTTTTCTATAATAAAAAACAAAAAAAAGACTTCTTTCCTTCTAACCCTATACCACATTGTGAATTTCATCTCGCCAGCAATCTTTTTCTTTTTTTTTTTCTTTTCTTTGTCCTCATCAACGTTTGCTGCTCAACATCTCCTGATTGACTTTGCGACATTTGTCATCCCCATTCAACCCTTATTGTTATCATTTTTATCCGATTCTAGCTAGCTTTTGAAATATTTGGACTTGTAAGTGCCTATAATCTTTGTGTAACCCCACATTCTGCAACCTTCATCACATCCCCCAAGGCTCTTCCATATCTTACAGCATGTAATCTGGACGCAACCCCCCCCCCCCCCTTTCAATTCACTCTCTTCCATCGTCTTTGTGACCTACATTCTGGAGGTTCTGGTTGGTTGGTGCCACAGATGATTCCCCCCCAGATTGGCTTCTTCAGCCCATTATCGTGATTTCATCCGCTTTCATCCGCTTTCATCCACCTTTTCATCTGTGCTGCGATGACTACCCAAGCCTTGCGATGAAAAACGACATCTCTAATCATAGTTCCATCGGATTCTGGAGCATCTTTGGACATGGTGAAACCTGCAGTTTGCTCAAATTGGCACCAAATTCTCTCGGTTTTCGTCTGGTTGTCTGCTATCAGCGAGCCTTTGAATTCGCTGTAGCCGGTACTTTTTGGTCTTAAGCTGAGCTGTTACTGACCTATTGACAACATGATGCCTCAATCCTTTTAGTTCTACCCCGTACCTCTTTACCTTGTTGAGCCTATAACGTCCCATCGAGAGAGATCCTGTCGTCGCTTATTACACAACAATTTGGGTTGGGGGGGTTTTTTTTTTTTTTTACTTTTTGTCTTTCTAAACCACCACATCACACCCATTCGTCATACAACAAACTCGGGGGAATCAATCTCTTTGTTACAATCCAGTTTACGCATTGCCATTAATCCAACTTGGTTGTCTTGTTGTCCACCATCACAATCACCACCACCCCCTTCTAGAGTTACCAGTAATCTCTATTTAAAGCGGTTCGGTCTCGCCATGGATTCTTTTCAAAATCTCTCCTTGGAATGGTCATCATGGGCTCCCGGATTTGATTTTCCCATACCCACAAGAAGCAGATTGACTTCATCACTTGCTAGTAAGAGAGACCTTGAGGGTTTTGTTCCTTGTCCTTTTTATTTCAGAGATACTGACACCATCATCTCCAAACCCAGGTCTTCAAAACCCCGACTCCAACAGTGATAGTTCTGGTCCTGATATCGGAACTGATACGATCAACACGGTCTTGACTTTTGTCCCCGTGAACATGTCGTACCTTGATACTCCCGAGCCTTCGGTCCAGGGCGATCCCTCGACACCAGAGTCTGCGTCCAACCATCAACTCTTTGAAGATGGTACTCAATTTGAAGAAAACGCTCCTCTCCATGACATTACTGCTGCATCGCTTGTCCAATTCGAGGCCGAAACAAACCAGCAAAACCCGGATGATGATGATGATGATGATGATGATGATGCTGCTGCTACTGCTGCTACTACTGCTGCTACTACTGCTGCCAGCACATCCACTTTCCAAGAACTTGTTCAAAGCACCCATGGCCTTGGCGAATATTTCCCTCAGTCAGCTGCTCCATCTACCACTAATGAATCTGTTTTGAGAGATAATGCTTCGGACCAGGAAAGTAACAGCTCGAGCAATTCCGCTTCCGCTTCCGCTTCCGCTCCCGCTTCCGCTTCTGTTTCCGCTTCTGTTTCCACTTCCGCTGTCTCTGGAATGACCGGCCTCACAGCCCCTGATCCCACTACCGACCACTTTGACCCCATGGAATTCTCCATCATGATTGGAGTTGGCGGCCACACCAATGTTCACTGGCCCGTTCCCCAGGAAGCCCAGCAGTTGGCCAGCCAGCTCACAGGCAACCAAGTTACCATGTCCTCCCGCCGTCGGAACTCCCGCAAAGAGCCATACTCTTTGTTTGAGGCGCACAACTGTCGCCATTCGCGCACCTCGGACAAAAGACGCGGAAAATCCTCCAAGTCTACCGCTTCAAAGAAAAGTCCTCGCTCTAATGCCCGGCGTTGGGCTGCGTCCCGCAAGAGATGTGTTATTTGCAGAAGCTGCAACCGCAAGTTTCGCACTCCAAAGGAGGGTCAAGAACATGGAAATGTGCACAATGTCCGGACCGAGTACAATTTGAACGTTCAAGCTGAAAGTTGGGCCGCAGGCAATGGCAACGGCAACGCCGACGGCAACGTCAACGGCAATGCCAACGGCAACGCCAACGGCAACGTCAATGCCAACGGCAACGTCAACGTCAACGTCAACGGCAACGTCAACGGCAACGTCAACGTCAACGGCAACGCCGACGGCAACGTCAACGGCAACGTCAACGGCAATGCCAACGGCAACGTCAACGTCAACGGCAACGGCAACGGCAACGCCGACGGCAACGTCAACGCCAATGCCAACGGCAACGCCAACGCCGACGGCAATGCCATGACTTTGGCGCTTATAAACTCCCTGCACGCTGGTACCGATGATGGCCGCAATCAAGTGCAGGACATGACTCAGCCCCGCATGTTCTCGCTGGCCGATTATGTTACTAGCGCTGATATTCAAAACCAGGATGCGGACTCCACCGTCATCCACGCCGATTCTAATGGCAAAGGTATCGACCGTCCTGACTATGCCATTTCCGAGTCGTGGGGCAACCATGACCACTTTTCGGATTCTAACGGTCACGCCGCCCACAATGGCAGTACCATTGGTTCTTCTGCGACTTACAATGGGTCTCACGTTGGGAATAACTCGGGTTCTGGTGGTGATGATATCGATGCTCTCGATGATCTCGATGAGGACGAGTTGGACCAATACATCATCAACCCCGGGGCTCACATGGACGGCGCTACGCATTATGGAGATGCTAACAACATGGGATCTGGTAGCCCTGACTCTGGATGGTCGACTTTTCACAATGACATGCCACTTCAGCAGGCGGATTCCCTGATGTCGCCAATGGATGTGATGATTTCCAACGACCCCAATGCCAGATGGGTGGATCATGATGCTATGAGATTTGTTGTTGGGGAGGACAGCGTGCTTGATTTGGCCCCCCTTGAGGTTTGGCATCGTGACGATATGGTGGATGATCTTTTGGCTTTGCATACCATGTTCCAGCTGCATGCGTCTGGGTTTGGTGAGGAGCATATGGAGGTTGATTCTGGGTATGAGACCGAGGACGAGTGAGTAGGGGGAAAACTACAAAGATTTGACGGAGCTGGAGAGTGTTTTGGAAACTGTTTGCAAGTTTTTTATTCTTTTTTTTTTTTTTTATTCTTTTTTTTCTATTCTTTTTTTTTTTACTTTCTTCTTCATTTACTCTGGTTATCTCGTTTTGATTTTCTTTTGATCGATTTCTTTTTTGGTTCGCCCATTTTTTATTTCCCATTTTTCTTACTTGTTACTTGTTATTTCTCATCATATTTACATTTTTCTAGTTGAATTTTGCTGTGCAATGTGACTTTTGATTACCCGCGTGCCTGACTGACCTCATTCTTGAAAGTCTCGTCATACACACACCACAACTCATTTGCCAGATGTCTCGGTTGCTTGATTTGAAACGGTGTCACAGCATTGGTCAACTCCAAAACAATCAACGACTAGAGCTTTTCTCATTTTCATCTGTCCCTCTGTATCTTGTCCATGTTTTGTTGCAATCTCCTGGTCTAACCTTTGGTTTCCCTCCGAGAGCTGCAGTATCGGGGTTGTGCCGTTGGATGGTGGCAGCAAGTGAAAAAAAAAAAAAAATTAAAATAAAATAAAATAAAATGGGTTATTGAAACGTATCAAAAGAAAGGCATTGGATAATGCATTACCCCAAGTTTAGTATGTGTGCAACGCACCACCAGCCATTACTCTACCCGTCTACTCTCCTGTCCCTCCCCCCCTCCTCGTTCCCCATATCCCACTCCCTCTCCTCCCCCCCTCCTCGTTCCCCATATCCCACTCCCTCTCCTCCCCCCTTCTTCTTCCACTGCACCTTTGCCAACTCCTGCTCCTCCCTCTCTCTGACCTCCTCTCTTGTTTCTCCCCTCGCCTTTTTCGTCCTTTGTCTGTCTCGAAACGATTCCACCGCTTGCTGCTCCCATACCTGCCGTCTCTGCGCCCCCTCATCAACAACCTCCACCGTCGTCTTCCGTAAAACCCTTTGACTAGTCCCACAAGTATCTGTCCGTGGATCATAGTCTGCCGCAAACCGCTGGTTGATTCCCGACTGTTCTGAAAACGCACCCCGGCCACGAGGTCTCACCGGTGCAGACGTCTTCCCAACAGGCATTGGGCCTACTTCTTCGTCACTCGAGTCGTTTACACGTTGTGGTTCGGGTTTTCTCTCTACTTTTCCTTCTCGAGATTGTGATTTCTCGGTAGAGCTAGAGCGAGACCGATGGCGGGATCTGCGTCGGGGTTTTTCCGGTGATGATGAGTGGCGCCGTGACTTGTAATCTTTGGAATGATGATTGCGCGGTCTGTGTGATTGGGACTGTCGGGAGGATTTTGAGCGTTTATCATGGTGGTCGCGAGAGCGGGATCGGGAACGTGATTGACAGTGAGTGTTATATCGTTTGCAATCTCGTGATGAAGAGCGACGTCGCTTGTGTGTATTCTCGTCCTCTGACTTGACTCGGTCGCGGCGTCGTTGATCATTATCATCATCATCATCATCATCATCATCATCATCATCATGTCTTCGTTTCAAAGACCTCTGTGAGTTTTGTTTGTCTTGCCGTCTTTTATCTAATCTAGTTTCCTTGTCCTTTTGTTTTTCTTTTTGTTTTTCCCTCTCCTCCTTGTCACTACAAGTCTCCTTGCTGTTCCGCTGAAACCTACGCCCGCCAAGAATTGCATTAATGTCTCCAAACTGCCGCTTGGATATATCGCGCGGACCGGAATTCAATCGTCGTTGCCGCTCGGCCTGGGGAGTCTCGAGTTTCTCAAGTCGTGCACGCGACTCAGCGGCTTCCTTGGCGAGGAGGGCGGCATTGTGGGAGTCTGTGGATTTGATGATTTGGCGGAGGAACCGGGTGTTGGGTTTCGGCTTGGAGGCAAATCTGCACGACGGTATTAGCGCGCAGGTAGGGTTCGGAGGGGTCGTAGTCGTAGGTAGGTTCGGAGATTTTAGATGGATGTGATTGAGAGGACTCACGTCTTGTGGGGTTTTAGGGCGTCGAGGCCGTGGGCTGAGTAACGTAGGGCGTAGTCGGCAGCATCTTGTACAAGGAGATTGGTAACAACATTGTCATTCAAAGAGTCCTCCTCGTCTGTGGGTGTAGATTTAGAGTGTGAGCCGGCCATGGCGCCAAGACATGGAGAAGTGAAGCTGATGATGGATTGAAGTAGTTGTACAACGCATATATGCATATATATATATATATATATATAATGAAAAGGTAATAACAACGTAGTTTATGGGAAAGGCGGAATACCCGGTATCAATTCAATTCCGCAACTAGTTTACACGATTGTAAAATTGTCAAAACAAAAAAAAAAACAAAAAACAAAAAAAGCTCAACCTTGATGATGATGATGTCAAATCCAAGTTCGTGACCATTTTTTAGGGTTCACATATATATATCCTTGCTCTTTCCGAATTGGAACACAGAGGCCAGGGCAGTTACCGAGTTACCCTTGAGTGGTCAGGATTCCGCGATAAGATAAGCGCGCCCTTGCCATTTTCGGCCAAATGTCCAACAAGGCGCACAAAAAGTCCAATTTTGCGTCAAGAACGCGCCCACTTGATCAAAGGCGACGATTTTTTTTTTAAAAAAAAAACAACACAAAACGAAGCATCTTCAGTAATAGTTTACAGAAATATATACAATCTCCCGGCTATCAAATACCTTGTCTAGCTATATACCCAAATATCTCGACCATAAACCCGACTACCGTTGAACTCCCCGAACCCGAACCCCGTCCACCCATGGACCCCTCTATCCTCTCTGAGCTCGACAAACTCTCCTCCCGTCCTCTTTCCATCCTCAAACTCAGCGAGCCCATCACTACCTCGGCGGCGCCTCCGCCATCTCGCCGTTCCAACGCCTCCACCGCTTCCCTTGACGCACCAACTCCATCGAGCCTCGAAGCCGACCTCGCCCACTACAAAGAACTCTTTGCAAAACTCCGCTTTTCATATGTCGAGCAAGTCACCAAGGAAAAGTTCATCCGCTCAATTGTCGGAGAGCCTCCATTGATTGTCGAGCCGGGAGATAACATTGCGTTGGAAAAGCAAAACTTGGCGGCCAAGGCGAAGCTGAAGAGTTTGAAGCTAGAGGTGGCGGCTTTGGTGGAGGAGTTGGAGAGGCGGGCGAGGGATTTAAGTAAGAGGACGGAAAAGGTGCAGTTGGATGTTACGACACTAAGACAGTTGCCGGAGGAGATTGCGCAGATTGAAGAGAGTTTGGCAAATCTTCGATCCGAACATGTGGCGTTGAGGATTGCGGCGGCAAAGGGGAATCCAGAGTTGGCCCTCCCGTTGAACCAGACTCTTGATATTATTGAGGAGCAAAAGGTACAGCTTGGAGACTTGGACCAGGAGCTGCAACAACTCAAGGTGCGAGTGCCGAGGAAGAAGAAGGAGTTGGAGAGATTGCAGATGGAGTTGGTGCCGATTGAGGCCAAGGTGGCGAATTCGGGGGCGGCGGCCACGGAGGCCAAGACGAGGAAGGAGGCGGCTTTGGGAGGAGGGGGGGAGGATGATTTGGAGGAGAGGGGGAGATGGTTTAGGGCGAGTGAAGCGTTGTTGACGGGCATTTTTGAACAAGAAGAAGAAAAAAAAAAAAAAAAAAAGGGCCAAAGGTTTGTCATGATTGATGATAGCCCAAGTAGACTTGACGCAATATTGATGCTTCATTATTCAGGTGTCCGAATCATAACCTCTCCCCACTCCAATTCAGATACAACACCATCTTGGGTAGGGCCCTGTGCCGTCAACCAATGAGTAACAAACAGACTACAACACAACAACCCATGAGAAAAGATATTCTTGCCAAAGTTCAACGTCACCAGCGCCTCTCGGCACCATGTAGTTGTCCCTCTCTTCTGCCGCCCATCCAAAAGGCCATCAACCCCATGACCGTCGTCAACGCAATTGGCGCCGCCATAACCAGCAGCCGGAACTCGGGCTCGTATAAGCCTCCATTGCGCCGGGCCATGGCCTTTACAATCATGTCTGATAGGCTTTCCGGCAACCGCCGTACCCAGGACTTCCCCCCCATACAGGGAGACAAGTACACGAGACCAGTTTCCATGACACCAAAAGTTGTAGTGTTCCGGA
The DNA here is from genome assembly GCA_002018255.1 of Bretziella fagacearum. Classification (NCBI taxonomy): domain Eukaryota; kingdom Fungi; phylum Ascomycota; class Sordariomycetes; order Microascales; family Ceratocystidaceae; genus Bretziella; species Bretziella fagacearum. The sequence continues at coordinate 5,443 of MKGJ01000398.1, read as the reverse complement.
GCTCTGTAGACCATGGCGAGGGCTTCCGAGATGACAATGAGCCAGCCGATGGAGCAGGAATAGACGAGGCAAGACTAGGCAATGGCAGGGTACGAAAAGAGGATGAATGGGCGGAGCATGACCTTCTACCAGAGGGAGGACCTTGGAGAGACGGCCGTTGAAGGTTTTTAGCTGTTTGGGAGAAGCTGAGGGCAGGTTGTTGGCGGAGGACGTTGGTGTAGGTTTTGGGGAGGGAGTGCTGATGGAGACTCGACGTCATCATAGGAGGGAGTGCGGATGTATACAGGACGGTCAGTCTTTGTGTCGAGGCAAGAGGCGGCGTGCTGGAGGGGGGGGGCAAGTAGGAGAAGGGGGTGGCCGTGGTGGCCGTGGTGGACGTGGTGGCCGTGATGACCAGCAAGATGAATATGCGACGACAACCTCTTCATCAGATTTGGGGCTGCTGTCCCGGAATTCTCTTCTTGGGAATAGGCGTACGGTCCCAAAAGGTCTCGGGCGTGAATAACAGCAGCAGAAAGAAGCCCAAGCCAACGACCATGGCAACGATTCCAAAAAAAAACACCCATCGCCAGCCCAGGCTTTGAATGACGGTCAGCGCTAACCAGGGGGGGAAATCAGGTTCTTCCCGCCCCAGGAGAAGAAGGGTGTAGATGCCGATTCTGAAGGCGCGTTGGTGGAGGAAGAAGAAGATTTCAGCAATTGTGGCTGAGGGGAGGCATTCAACGGAGGATATGGCGATGCCTTGGAAGATGCGGGCGAGGATGAGGGAGACAAAGGTGGTGGATAGAGCGCCCCCCCC
>MKGJ01000397.1:10752-22342 GCA_002018255.1 Bretziella fagacearum | reverse complement strand
GCCCTGTACCTGTCAAAGTACCCCCCCCCCCCGTTCTTGCTTGCCTGTACCTATCTGTAAGCCCGTCTCTTAACGCTACAAGCCAAGCTAGCCAGCTGCCTACCCATACACCTGCGCTTTGGTGTGAAGTGGGCTTGCAGGAAGTCCGTTCACAGTCTCCATCTTCCCACGCGACACACACAACCCATCAGAAAATCCAGGGGTTCGACCGCTGCCTTGGCTGAGAAGTGCAGAATATACATATCTACGTTCATGTATACAAGACTTGGCGACCCCTCTTGCAACGACTTGTGGCCGTGAAACCCATTCGACGACTACTACTGACGACGATACAAAGAACGACGACTACATATTACGAAATCTGCGACAATCTAACGTGACCTATGTTGCCATCATCCATCATTCATTCAGTAAAACGCCACTACCTCTTCACGATCTGAGATCGCAGCTTTTGCTCCCTTCTGTGCATCCTCCCACATCTACCGAGTCATTCCGCTGTAACCACATCACACTTATATCGACCACCACCCACCGACCAATTGCATCCAATCGTCTCTGATTCTCCAAACCCAAAACCTCCCATCGATTCAGCCAACCCCCACCTCCGCCAGTCCCCCTCCCCTCCCCTTTCTACCCACGCCATGGACCAAGCCGACATCCCAGCGTTGCTAGCCCGGCTCAAGAGCGACGAGGACGCGGCGCGGCGTATGGCCGTCTTCAAGTTGCAATCCTCCATCAACGATCCAGCCTTTGCCGATGTCTTCATTTCCTCTGGTGGCCTCGACGTCTTGCGCCGCCTGATTATGAGTCTTGGCGGCAACACCCTCGCCTACGCCCTCCAATCTCTCAGCCGCCTCTTGGAAGTTGACATGGGCTGGGATATCTTTGACGGTCCCGCAGCGTCGGATCTTATCGAGCGCATTGTCGAGTTGATTGTCACGAATCCGCTAGTCAATATCCTGCGTGGTGCCATGTCGATTCTTGTGGCTCTTGTCTCGCATTCGCGGCCGAGTTCTCCGTCTTATAATTCTGTTACATTTGGTTTCCGCGCGCTGAAGCCTGCGGTTGTCATCTACCCGCAGTTCTTCGAGCTGGTGGTTCAACAGTTACAGTCGGCAGATCACATGCTTTGCGCCAACTCATTGCAACTAATCAACGCACTCATCCGTGACTCGATACAGGCTGGTGAGGCTGAGAAAGAAGGCAGCCCATCAGGAGCACCACCAGAGGATTGGTCAAAGTTTTTTAAAAGACTTCAAGATATGGGGTTGGTACGGAGTGTCTTTAGTTTGATGCAGAGCAGCGCACTGCAAGACTTGGCGCATCCGCTGTTGGAGTTTCAGTCTCTGATGAAGGCGTTGATTCGCAAGTGGCGGCAAATTCCAGTGGATATCGAGCGGACGGAACACAGGCGGGCACTTAAGAGTATTCACCTATCATCAAACCCCGAGCGTGGCCCCGCGGAACGGCGTTCCAAAGACGACCTTGTAGATACTGCAGGGGCAACTAAGGACGTCAAGGACGTCAAGGACGCCACAAAGGACAAAAACCGCAAGCACAACCCCGAAAAATGGCGGCGACTTGGTTTCGAGACGGAGAATCCGGCACCGGAATTCGACTTTTGCGGGTATCTGGGGCTTATGGATCTTGCTGAATACGTCAAGAAAAACGAAGATGGTTTTCAAAAGATGCTCCTCGAACAGTCCTCACGACCGCTTCATGAACGAACTCCTGTTGCTCGCGCCAGCATGGTCATCAGTGTCATCCTGTACGAGCACTTTGAAGTCGACAAGGACATTGACGACCCGAAATCCTACCAATTGCTTGACAGCAACAAGATGAACGAGAAGCTTTTCAAGCCATTAATACTACAATGGGGCCGCATGCATACCGCGGGCCTCCACGCCTTCTTTCGTCTATGGAAAGCCACCGGCGCCGTCCGTGAAGACTTTGACAAAGTCGCTGAACTCGTCCGCATTCTTATCGAGCAGGTGATTGGCCAGGCAACCCGAATCAAGGTTGTCGACGATGTTGAGGAAGAACTGCAAGAATTTGACTGCGCGCGTCTCCGTGAGCTACAGATGGAGCTTTTGGAACTTTCCTTTGAGGACAACTGGGGTCAGCATCTTTACCAAGTCCGCGAGGAACTCCGCAACGAAGCCCTCCAATTCGTCAAGGAACAACGCATCCGCTGCCTCCTCCAGGGTGCCTGGTTTACCCGACCCACGCCCAAACGCGACCAGCGGCATCGATCCAACGCTAGCACGAGCCTTAGTACCAACTCGGGGACAAATCCCGACGGGAGCAAATGGAGGCCACTATTCACGCCGACGCCATGGCGGTTTGCCAAGTTATCGCATAACCGGCGGTTCCTGCACTATGCAGACTTTGCGGACAAAATGGCGCATGACCCGAGTTTGGACGATATGACGCTCAAGATTGATTTGAATACCATCAGTTCGGTGGTGTCTAATGTTTCGACGGGGAATGCAGATGATGATGAAAAGAATCGGGAACGGGAACGGGAACGGGAACGGGAACGGGAACGAGATCGGTCGATAACGCCGACGCAGGATTCGACTTTGAAGGCGGGGTCGACGAATAAGGCGCATAAGATTACCATCAACTCGTACGAGGGGGCTAACGGGGAACGGCACGGGGAGGAAAGGGCAGTACTGACTTTGTATCCGCTACACCAGAGTGCGGCGTCGGAGTGGCTGGATGGGTTGCTGTTGCTGTTGCATCAGGCGCCGATTACGGCAGAGACGGACAAGCTGGTGAATATGGTGAGCGACTATGGGTTGAAGATTCGGTTGTTGAATGTGAATCTGGAGACGTCTTATTCGCGGCCGGCGCCGGGGACGGGAGTAGTGCCGAGTCGGGATGGGTTGGATGATGACTATTTCTTCGAGGTTTGAATATGTCCTTTATTCTTTCTCTTTCTTTAACTGATTGGCATTTCCTTTGTGTACATATCAACTGGTCGTGCGCTATACCCTCATCTTTGCACACATAAATGGTTACATATACGTTCTTGTCATGAATTCACACGTGACCTGTGTTCCATGTGCATCTCGATCTATCCTGTTCCTTTTTTTTTTCCCCTTTCAATCATGATCTTCCTCTGAAACTCCGGGGCATCCCTCCAATTCTTCGTCCGGATACGCACATTTACACCACATGCAATACCGATGTTCTTGACGCAGATAGATCAAGAGTCGATTCAGCCTTGCCATCGGCTTCAGAGCTTCAAACTCGGCCAACTCCGCGTCCTCCTGCTCCGGTTGGTCATCCGCCACCGGCAACAACCCCGTAACATCCTGTCCCAATGCCAATCTATCATCATCGTCAAGGCCTCCGTCATGTCCGTGCATAGTCGATAATGATTCATTAAGTGCCCTCCGGAGGTCCGCTTGTCGGTTTGCCGTCTCCCTAGCATTAACCAGTGACCGCCAGAGAGTATTAATCTTTGCATGTTTCTTTCCCTGTATATCCTTATCAACTCTTCCCAAATTCAACGCCTCAATCTCCGCCTTCTCAACATGCAACCGCATCGCCAACCTCTGCGCCGCCACCACCTGCCTCTCCACCCTCTCCGCCTCCCTTTCCCTCGCCACCCGTTCCCGATACTCCAACGGATCCATCTTCAACCTCTTCTCCCCCTCGCCCTCTCCCATTCCCTCCTCCGCCTTCCTCTTCCTCTCCTCCTCCGCCTTCCTCTTCCTCTCCTCCTCCTCCAACCCCAACCCACCCCGTCCACTCCTAACCTCCACCGGAATCGGCTCCGTCCTCCCCCGTCCCTCCACACCCAATGCCCCTCCCGCAAACCCCATCTTCGCCATCATCGCCAACCCTTTACTTTTCTTCGCCTCTGGGCGTTCTAGCAATGATGACTGCAGGGCTTTGGCACGAGATTCTGACTCTTGGGCGGCGATGGTGGCGCGGGATGGGGGAGCTCCGCGGGCGATGGCGGCAGCTTTGAGGCGGCGGCTTCGTTGGAGGGAGGTTTCGGGGGTGGTGGAGGTGGTGGGGGTGGGGATGGCCATGGTCATGTAGTCTTCTTCTTCTTCCTCTTCTTGTTCGTTAGAGGGGGGAGCTCGTGGGGTTAAAAAAGGGGGAGGACGGTGTGGCCGGGGACGGGATGACATTTTGATGGTGACTTTGATGAACTTGACCATGATAAATGATGGAATAAAAACTATCAATTAAAGAATTTTGCACAAGAAAAAAAAACGAAGGAAAAAAAGAAGTCACCATATTCTAACCCTGTTTAGGGTCTTAACCCCTCATCCGTCAATACAATAAGAACTCCATTAACTGCCAGTTTGACTAAACCCAACTTCGTCAGCTCCTGTGACGCAGTGGTTAGCGTGTCGTTCTTATATTGATCAGACACACTGATAAATATGACGAAATGCGAAAGTGTAGGTTCCACAAAATCCTCAAATATCCAATCAGCATTCAGAAAACTAACAATTACAATAGCGTGGGTTCGACCCCCACCAGGAGCAACGAAAAACTTTTTTTTTTTCTTATGTCGGGGTCGGGATAGCCAAGGTTGGGGAGATTTTGATGTGGTGCCGATGAAAAACCGGGGTTGTTTCACTTTCATCTGTTTGTCGGGCTCCGTTTGCAAACCACATATTAGATTACCTAAGCAATCGACATCCTGTTTTCACTATACGACAACCATCTCAGTATATCAAATGTATCAAAAAGCATATATATTCTTTTTTTAATGAATAATCCCATATAAAACACACAAAGTACAGCAACTCTAAACGCCGTTTGTAAACCAATTATAGCAATGACGATAAACCCACCCTAACACATACGATATCCAGCCCGCGCATGAAAACCCCAAAAAATACAACCTCTCCCTACCTCTCCCTCTCTCCCTCTCTCCCTCTATAACCCAAAACTCCTCCCCCTCACATCTATCCCCTCGCCCTCTGTCTCGCCCTTGACCTCGCCGTCTTCTCCCTCTCGTACTCATTCGACGCCGCACCCTCCTTTCCCTGAATCTCCGCCACCAACCTCTTGAACTTCTTCTCGTACGCCTCATCTTTAGCCTTCTTGACCCGCAGCTTCTCCCTCGCCATAAATTGCGCATCCTTCCGCAGCTCCCGCATTGCCCCCTTGCGCTCCTTCTTGTACTCCTTTTGCAATTTGGCCATGTCCGCGCGGTCCTTGTTGGGATCGTAGTGTTTCGATGGGTCAAATTGGTCTTCGAATTTGGGGAATGATGCCTTGATGGCTAGTGGCTTGTGGTGGTGGAGTTCCAAGGGGCGCCGGTTGGTGAGGGCGATGGAGTGGAGGCGGGCGAGTTTCGTGGAAGTGGTTTCTAGGCGGGAGAGGAGGACGGGGGGAAGGTGGGTGCAGCAAGATTTGCTGCGGAGATGGGTGAGGAGGGCTTGCGCGGGGGCAAACGTCTCGATGTAGGACGCTTTACCATTCCAAATATCGGCGGCGGCATCGACAAGCTGTGTCAGAGTCGCAAGTAGCGAAACCTTGAGAGTTATCTCATCAACTTCAATCTTCGCATCGCAATCCGACAACTTCATCTTCCGGACTCCAACTTTTGCTGCCTGGGTAATTCTAATACCTGCTGCCAGCTCGTGCACAGGGAAGGCACCGGGGATCTTGGAGGGCTTCGTCGGCGCAAGTGTAAGCAGAGAGTTCAAAACAAACGACAAGAGTTCCGGGACAAAGCGCTTAGCCAGCTGTTGGAATTGGATGACCAATGTTGCAAGGAAAGCACCGGTTGCGTAGTCCGCGAGGGTATGGGGGATCTTTTGTCCGAGGAATCTACTCATGACGAGCATTGCGGGGGTAACAACTTGGTGGAAGTGGTCGGAAGTAGGGAAAACGGAACCAATGACAAGCAGGAGAACGAGGTCGCCGGTGGTGAGGGCAAGGGGACGCTCTGAGGTAATTTCAGAGAGATAGGAACGACACTTGTTGGCGACGTTAATGGAAAACATCTTGGCCATTGAGTGAATGTGTCTAGAGACAGCTTCAACAACTGAGAATAGAACGCCTTCGATTTCCTGGCAGTTGGCGACAAAGTCAATAAGAGCCTCGACAAAGATACCGAGTTTCTCCTTATTGCCGGCTTCAAGACTGGGGTGGTACAGGGCTCTTATCCGCTGAACGATGGTGGGGATCTTTTCAAACGGATGAGCCGTAACGATGGTCAGGAATTCATCGAGGGACTGGGGGCAGGGGAAAGTGTAGGGAAGGCCAGACTCGTCGTTGCCGGCGCGTGTCTTGCCACCGGATGCCGTGAATAGGGGGTTTTGTAGTTCTTGGGCCGTGAGCTTCAACTCCTTGGTAAACTCGTCGTCCTCTTCCTCTTCTGATTCCATATCCGAATCAGAGCCAGACTCGTCGCCAGAGTCGTTGCCAGAGTCGCCCTCAGAGTCACTTGAGCCATTAAAATCGGAACCACTAGCCACCAAATCATCATCGATTAGGAAGTCGTCCTCGTCATCAAAGCCCAACTCCGCAGCCGTAGGTCTAGTCCTGATACCAGCGCCCAAGCCAAAGTCCTCTTCCTCGTCATCATCAACCTCCATATCATCACCAGTCGGTGCCGCTTTACTGTCCTCCTCTGGCTCCTCATCCGATGAATCAGCCTCGCCATTCATACGTTTTAACCGCTTCTCCTCCAGTTTCTTCAACTTCTCAACCTTCTCGGCAGCAATCTCCTCTTCAGTCTTAGTCTTCTCCGCCGGCTTAGACTTGATATCCTCCGCCATTTCACGCGCCGATTTATCAAACAGCTTCTCAAACGCCGCACGCTCCATACCAGCAACCTGTTGAACACCCTTGGGCTTAGAGTTCTTCTTCGCTTTGGAGTTGAGCAGCAACGAAAGCACTCCGTGTGTCTCCTTGTTAAGCTCGTCGATGATATCCTGATCTTCATCCTTGATCTGCTGGCGTTCATATTTGTACGCCTTGGACTTGGCAATCACTTCTTCCATTACCTCCTTCTTCGACTTTTTGACCTTGGGTCCCTCCTCCTCCTGCTCCTCGCCCTCCTTGTCTTCTTCTTGCTGAGACTGAAGAGCTTCCAGGAAACGCTGGCGCTTGATTTGTTTACGCTGGTCGAGAGAAACGTCACTGCCAATGTCGGAAAGATCGGCATTATCAAAGTCGTCGAAAGTAAGGGCTTGGCCGTTGTGTGTAAGGTTGAGGGCCTTAACGGGCTCCTCGTCTTCAAGGTCGAAAAGAGAGGTCTTCTTGTGGCTGCGCTGCTTCTCGGCGACGAAACGTTCAAGCATCTTGTCTTCGTGAGCCATGTTGGGGTCGTACTCGCCAATTCGTCTGTCGAGGATACCGCCGACCTTGTTGCGCCGTTGCATTTCGACGAGAAGGGTCTCTTGACGCTATAAGGAAGAAAAAAAGAGAGAGAGTATGAGTTAGTTGATGATGTCTTTTGATACATGTCATATGCGTGCCTGGCTAACAACGTCAGGCGACGCCATGGAATGGCAGAGAACCCGTACTCTTTGCTCGCCCATGGCCTTGGTAACACCGGGCCGACCCAAGATTCCCTTGGTCGTCGGCTTCGTAGTCGTCACATCAAACTTGGGTCCACGGCTATGTTTCAAGTCGAAAGGGTTGAACTGCTCACGAATACTCCCCAGCGCCGCCGATCTGCGCAGACGCTTCTCTGTGCTCGCCTTAGCATCCTGAGCCGACTGCTTCTTCTGCTTCTTGGACTTTTGCGGGCCAATAATGCCCTGTTCTCTGAGCGAGGACTTGAGCCTCTTCAACTGCGAAGGGGCCATGATGGCTTTTTTTTATGTGAGAATTTGGGAAGATGTATTAGCGGAATTCAAGTTCCCTTTTCGGCCGTTGAAAGGAAAGAATCCGGCCAGTTGCAACTAAATTTCCGGCGAACGAACTTTTCATCTTCTGGCAGAAAAGTTGATGGTCATGGTCCTTTACTTCCAAATTTTTAGAGACAGCCCCACATCTTTTTTTTTATCTTATCGGGCGGTCAAATCTGGCAGAAATAGCTAGCTTGCGACTGGATGGGGGAAGGAGTCGATTGGAGGTCACCAAGGAGGGCGGCAATGTTGCCGCCTGATATTCTTTCTATTGAATATGAACGTTGATATCATGATTGATTGAGTTTACACAAGTTTGCATCATCAAATTTATCATTTTAATACATTTGCTCTCAAGATTTACAGTAGTTTCTTCTCTGTTTCTTCTCTGTTTCTTAACTGCTCTTGTCCAAACTCACTCCCCATCTACCTCGTACGCTTGGGCTCCATCAAACCCCAACCCCAAGAACCCATCATCATCATATCACGACCATTGATATGTCTTCACTATTGATGGTTCCACTCGTCAAAAGCGAGACTGTTTTGGCTCTCAGCTTAGTCTTTGGTGCCGTGACCATAGTTGGCTGCATGTGGACTATGCTTGAAAATGTCAAGGACGACAGTCGGATGGAGCCTCCGCCCGTCAAGACTCAGTACATTACACAAGACACCGAAGACGCCTTATCTCTAGAGACATTGGCAAAACTATCAAAGCATCCAAACTTTTCAATTACAGAAATGAGCACCAAGATCTTGACGGAGCGAGCTGTTTTCAATGATGAAGTTATGAAAAAGTTGATCAAGGCCGTTGGTAGCCCCGACTATGAACGCCGACTCAACTCACTCCGCGCTCTATGTTTCGTCATTCTCAGACCCTGTAAGTGATGTATCATTTTCAAAGCCGTGCAATTTTTTCTTCTTTTTTTTTTCCTTTTACTAACACCCATACAGACTCCTACTACAAACCTATGCAAACCCTCATCACTCTACGCACCCACAAAATCTTTGCCCGCTGCCTCAGACACTGCGTCGCCGCCTACCATCCATCTCGCCCTCCCTTGGACCACAGCAAGCACTTTAACGAATTCAACCTCCGCTCCGAAGACGAGAAACTCGCCCTCGACTTCCTCTCCCACATCAGCCAAGGCCGTCACATCCTTCTCCTCATTGAAGCCGGCTTCGTTGGAAACTGGCTCTGCAAACAGAATTGGGGCGAGACCCGCGAGGAACGCCAACGGCAGTTTGCAGAGTATATCGTCAACAAGAAGAATCGGGTTGTCGATCTGATTCGCTGTTTGCAGGGACATTCGGCGGGTGTGTTGGCGCTTAAAAGGGCGGGGTTGCAGGTTAGTTCAAGGGCTGCGGAGGTGGATAGCGGGCAGGTCAGGGTCTATGTGCCGTCGGGGAACAGGAGCTGGGGTGGGTCGCAGCTGAGAGAGACGGGTGCTGGAAGTTCGGGTGTAAGAGGACGGGAACAGTCGGAAGAGGAAGTTCGGTTGAGGAGACAAAATCGGGAAACTATGGTTGTAATTGATGGGCCGGAGCCGCTTGACTTGGAGGATTTGGTAGGTGAGACAGATGAAGAGAATAATGGAGTAACGGAGGGGCCAGCGAGGACTGGGACGTAATGAGTTCCACATTTTAGATTTGAAGGGGTTCCGAATTCCTTTTGTAGCTTTTTCGGCGGGAGATAGTTTGAATACTTTACTAGACATTTCTGATTTCTTGAGGAGACCTCTTGGGCTATGTTATCAGGTCTCGAGTTTAACAATTACAAAGAAATACAACAACAACAATAACAACAACAAAGTAATAGGCCGCGTGGCCCAATGGCAAGGCGTTTGACTACGAATCAAAAGATTGTGGGTTCGAATCCCATCGTGGTCAACTGTAATTTGGGGTGTAATCTATTTCTTTTCGTTTATTAAAATGATCGTTCTTAATTATGTACCCTTTTACCTTTTTGGCGAAGTTCTTATGTCTGTACAAACATGCATGTCATGGTGTTTGACTTGAGGTTATCCAAGTTACACCATTCTATGGGCGATGTCAACCCTAACCCTACCATATGCTTATAGTATATATCAATCTTTCAAACTGACGTCAAGTATTATTTCCCTTTGATGTGAACCCTTTATCAACATTATTTCTATGTTCTTCGTATCTGTTAGTGTTCCTCCCTTCCATTCTCGAACTCCATGTCATGCCTTTAGACGGCGTATTTAAGGATTGCCGTTCCTGAACCTCTACTGGTTTTAACCTAACAAATATACAGCCACCTTGGGGTTTCTGGCTTATAGTTGGATTTTCCGTGTGATGAAAATACAGGGATAAATCGAGTACTGGCAGACTGGGATGAGCTTGAAAAGGGTGTTTTTTTTTTTTTTTTTTTTGCTTGTTTGTAGGGCATAAGATGGCAGACAAGGAGGAAACAAGGCGTCGTTGGAGAAGGAGGGAATGGGGGATGAACAAATCAAGACCCGGGGAGAAGTAGCCGAAGGACTATCAGTTGTGGCTCATAGATCAAGCTAAGGAAATATAACAAATAAAAGGGTTGATTTATTTGGGAGAAGATGTTTGGTCCACAGGGAACTTGATGTAAGGGAAGAACGGATGGCAGACAGCGGACAGCGGAAGGATATGGTTTATCTTGGTGGTGCTCGGCAGCTTCGTGTTCCTCTATTCCGAACAAAAGACGTCTATGATGAAAGGGAAATCAGCTGGTTAAATTCAACTTTGGTGGTTGATAGGCCACTATTTCATTTTTGTGAAGCGCGTTACCGTATTCGGTGTAAACAAGACATCTGTTGGTAAATATTGTCTTGGAATTTTGATAGTATTTTCTTTTCTTTTTCTCATTACCAAACATAATCGTCCATCTTTCACATCTCCAATATAATCCATATCACATGCTAGAATCACACGGACTTAGCTTTGATCCAGGAACAAGACGCCGTTGCCTTGCAATCCATCCGACCTCTTATTTTTAAGTGAAGTTGAGTGGAAAATTGGGGGAATAACCAACCAGCCTTTTATATTGAATTGTCTAAAGAAAAAAGTAAACAAATATATAAATACTTTGTTTTTGAAATATTTGTTGTTCCTTCCTCAAATGTTGCTTCTTTCCAGATAAATTGTTCCTTCCTTTTTTAAAAAAGAAAAGAAAAAAAAAAAACCCTTTTCCAACAAAAACTGCAATTGCGACTTTCGTCAAGCCAAGGACTCCCGGTCACTAGTCATCTCAGCTTCCTCGAACTTCAAATTTCTTTTCTCTTCTTTTTCATTTTACTTCAATGCCATTGGTGCCGCTGGGGCGTCAATTAGTTCCAACATCAGCCAGACGCGATAGCCAAGGAGCTTCCTTGAACGGATACAATCATATACAGCACAGTTCGATAATCTTGGTAAGTTCGATTTGAATGGTGGTTCGTGTGTCCTGTCTGTCTGGCTTTTCAGAGACAACCGTTAGACGCAGATACGGGACATCACTCACTGTTGTGTGTGTGGTTGACCATTGATTGGATGACTGATTTTCTCTTGCTGTTGCTCTTGTTGCTATGATATTTCGGGACCTTGCGTGTGAGGTGATTGGACCTGCTGTGTTGAGAGTCTTTCTCAGGGGGAGGGGAGGAGAGAAGGAGACTCTGGTCGAAGCGAAGAGAATCTCTTAACTTGATTGTTACTAACAGTTAGACAGAATAGAAGCTAAAGTTGTCAGCGAATCGAAACGAGGCCTGCCGCCACCCCCCCCC
>MKGJ01000396.1:651-22751 GCA_002018255.1 Bretziella fagacearum | reverse complement strand
TTTTTTTTTTTTTTTTTTTTGCAAAGGGCTTACCCTAAGAGATAAAACCCTAAAGAAACCATGTCTACTTGTACAAGAGTTACACAAAAATGTTATCAGATCAAAGAGGCAGGTAGTTGCCTAGACGTCTTTCCTTTTACTCTTGAAACTAACCACCAAGTTGATTACCAACATGCTTAACTCCTGCCATGCACCATGATAATCCTGTCAACACAGGCCGGCATAACAAGCGACAAGATGGCACAAGATTCGCTTTCATCGGGAACGTTGGGTTGGTATCAGGTTGCACGTACCCGTTCCGTGTTTGAGACATTCGGGCCGACAGAAATGGAGTTTCACTGTATAAAGGCCAGGATACTGGACGAGGTTTTGTTTGCGGTGGATAATTTGACGGTGGGGGTTTGTGGGCGGTTTTGTGCTGGGTATACATATATGGGGGTTAGAATTTGGGCCGGAGTGTTACTGTGGGAATGTGCGGAACCAGCCTTTGTTTATGGGGTTGTGAAGACTGACTTGCAATATTGTCTGCTCTGGCAACCAACTTGAGTCCTGTGGTGGTGCTACTAGATTGGACATGTACTTTTCGGATACTGGGAACTCGACTTCTACAGGATCAGTGGTTAGTCCGACTACGACTGCTTCGTCGTCATTGACCTGGATGTCTACTTGGGATGGGGCCAAGACGACGGCAACTAAGAACTTTTGTGGAGGGCCCAACATGTTTGATTTGTATGCTTTGCAGACGACTGTGGAGTTTCCTGGTGGTCTGGTTTCTACCTGGACGCCAGAATGATATAGACAGTTTGAATGTATCTACCAATGAGAGACATCTAATAATATGTTGTTAAATCGGAAGTGCATGTTGGAACTGTATTACTGATTATAGTGGACCATCTCCGAGATATTCCGCTGATCAGAAGATGGGCTTTCAATACTGTGTCCTGGCTTGTAGACACAACTCACTATAATAGCTATGGAACTTGCTATTATCCCGGTTCAACGTTATGGAACTCAGTCTTCACCACCAAAAGACTTGGCGGAAGATGCACCAGGACCCCCCTGGCTCTTACTACACGCAGTCCATTGAGTCGACATATGAAACATTATCAAGCCATATCCCGCCGGTGATCCTCCCATCGTCGATTAACACAGATTCCCCAGACTCTGTTTCTTCAAATCATGTAGTCCTACGAGGAGGTCCCGTCCCATCATCACCATCTCCGCTACAGCGCCCAAAGACTCCTCCTCGTCCCTGGCCGGACCCGGCAGCAGGCAAATCCGAAAAAGGCAAGTTACGCATTAGTTCGGACCCCGCGTTGCAGTGGTGTTATTGGCACATGTCTTGGTGAGAAGATCTTTGCGGCAGTGCAGAGTGAGAGATGAGGTGAAAACGCCATGTCTTTTTTGGGGATGGACATTCCAAGAACGCCTTTTGTCAAGGCGTCGATTGTACGTCACAGACACTGAGCTTATGCTGGAGACTGATAATCTGAGTTGGGCTTTTTGGAGTCCATGTCCTGGGGACACGACCATTTTGCAGACAGGCGATACTTTTCCAGGTAAAATGTCCTTCTAGAGTTCAAATTGTCACCATTGATCAAGCCGGAACAGCTCCTAGCACTTTGCTATCACAGAGATATCATACTATTTTACATGTTGTCAGCTCCAGCCCCATTTCATTCACTTGGCATTTCTTCGTGTCATGTATGCCTACGGTTCGATGCGAGGCCAACAGGTGTCAGCTTATCAATGATAATTTTCACGGCAACATGGCCCTGACTGATGTATGGGAACCACATATCTCCATGGTTCCTCCGACACCTTTGTATGATGCACCGTGCTGGCTTCGGAATCCTCGCTGAACTTGGGGTATATCTACAAGTGGCCTACTTCCTATGGACACCCACTAAACCTCGGGCTTCTCATACAAAGTTTGCTTTTCATTGGTCAGAACCAACTATGTCCGCTTCCAGATTATCATGGTCCCTCCTGGAGTTGGCAAGGTTACACTGGCGTTCCAAGGTTCCCAGCTACTGAGGGCCGATCCAATGGGACACGTATTATCGATCTAGACTGTGCATATATGCATCTATCCAGACACAGATGAAGTCAGAGCATAATGATGAACGGGGGAACCATGAGATTAAAGGAGAACCAAAGCTAGAGTCTCTGGTGGGACACCTATCATGATACGTATTGGAAGGATGGACACTGTCTTCTGTCATGAATCGCAGATTGAGCATCCATCAGCCAGGTCATGCAAGCGGCCGTCTACAGGGTCAGATAGTTCTATGTATTTGTATCCTAATGCCTATAAATATTATCAGTATTACAAGGAGGAAACCAAGTGTCTTTTATAGCCTGCTAAATTCTGTGCTTATCAAGGAGTCAGGCGGCAAAATAGAAGTTACAAGGACATAATGATGATGCAAGGTAAGCACATTGTAAAACTGACTCTTACTCAGGGTATGAAGGGTACCTACTGCAATCTATACAGGTAACAAGTATGGTCGGGAACTCCCATCTGTAATGCTGCATCATGCAAAACAAAGTACCGGATATGATTACATCCCGCCTCTACATACATCCATTTCCCTCCTCAGCATAGCCCGTCAGCATACCCCTCCCCTCTCTATCCTATCCCTCCCTCTTTCCTCCATCCTTTTCTTCTCTCCAGTGTTGTCGTGGGTATGTACTTCCGTTTTGGGGGGGCAAACCTGTGGCTGTTACTCTCGCCATGTACTAGTATGGCTGAGGAGGCCTCGAGAGAAATGGAAACTAATACCAGATAAGAGACAGTACAGCATGTGGCGCATGATCAAATTAGCGAAGCTCAAAGGGTGTCAAGCGATGAGCAATGAAGTCGCGGAATACTACCATGTTTGGTGGAAGGATTGGGTTTTGATCTACACTTATAAGCTGGGCGTCATGGTGTATAAGTGGGGCCGGGGTATAGTGGGGCTTCTGATTAACCCTAGTCCGTGACCCTCAACCCATTTTTGTAAGATAACATTTCATAAGATTCTTACAAGATGAAACCGTTTCCATAGGAATATAGGCAATACGATACACTTGGATTAAATTGGAAAAAAAAGAAAAAAAAATTTCCTGTTAAAAGGTCACAATGCCGTTGATGTGGCGAGTTGTCGATGAGCATCACTTACAAGATGCACTCGGACAAGAGAGTCATGAGCCTAGCCGGTGAGCAAGAAGGTTTCTGGCAGCGGATGGTGGCGAAGTCAAGAAAAAATACAGGGGGGTTTCTAAGCTTTCTAAGCGAGTGATTTCTAAAGGCAAAACCTTGTACTATGATGTCGGAAACACAACTGGGTTCTTGGACAAAGCTTGTTTGTGACGTAGTGCAGAAAAAGCCTAGTGACAATGTATCTACAGACAAACCGGCCAACACAACAAGGAAAGACAGTTTGGGTTGTTGGGCACTGGAAGCAATACCGAGAGACACAGTCTTTTAAGACATATCAGTTGCCCTACAAGGCCACAGAATAGAATGTCAATGACTGGGCCTGCAGTGAGACAACACAGCAATGGAGCCTGCTAGAACCTGCCCATATGGATCTTGTTTGGTTCTGTCGTCGGCTGTTGGGTGGGGATTTCTTGTTGGCAGCAGAAGAAGTAGCTCCTTGTAGTGACCAACCACATTTTGGAGCGGCGTCAGTGAAGCAAAAAAGACACCGGGATTGCAAGACCGGTAGAAGTGGCCATTGCCCAAGACAAGAATGATGTCCAGGGGAAATACGGCGCTTACAATCCTACGACATCGGGAGAGAGGGGGAGAGAGGGAGGGGCTATGATCTCGATGAGAAAATAGTGTCGGTGTGGTTAATGGAAGGGGGGGGGTAGTGGTTCTCAAAGGGGTGGGTCACAAAGGGGGTTTTTTTTTATTTCTTCAACGCACCCATACTAACTTTATACAACTTTCAAAGCCCTTTGGAACTAGGACACCCATAAGCAGAAAAGGCAGAATCATAGACTGTAGGTAGGCTGAATGGGTTACTGAACTGAAGAAAAAAGGACAAGGATAAGCACCTCTCTGTAATATGTTTTCTTTGCCATCCATCCTTGCATGAAGGTGTGTCTTTGACCAGTAAAGGGCCCTAGGAAGCAGGCAGCGATGGCTTTTGGCTTGACTCTTATATTTCATTTCATGGTTACTGCATATGGGTGACATGTTTAAATATCACATACTTCCCCACATGGAAATCTTGATATTTTGATATTGAACCCACCACCATTCACTCAGTCTGGAATCTTGTCCAATATTCAGTTCCTCAATATTCTTTGTGTTTGATGAACTTTGGAATTCACTTTTATTTTTTCGTTTCAAAATACAGCATCCCCCTTTCAACATGTCCTACTATCTACAGGACCCCGTAGTGACTCTCATGTCCTACACCCAAACCCGCTTCTTCTCTTGCGCAGCTCACTCTTTCCACATCCTCGAGTTCCGCCACACTCCCTTTGTCTCTATAGAGTCTCTCAGAGCCTTGGTTCTCTATGGTCCCTCTCCCGCCATGACTCCCATCAATGGCACCTGCTACCGCTGTATCCACCACCCCCGCTCCGTCGTGGCCGAAACCTACGACGACGGTCATGTCTTCCAGACAAAAATCGTCGTCTATGACCGTGGTGATATACCCCACTGGGACAAAATCTTCCGCAAGTACATGGCTGTGCCTTTGAACCACTGGGAGGAGATGCGGGAGCGCGTCTTGGCAGCCACTACTGCTGCTCAAGCTGCTGCTGTTGCTGCCGCCGCCGCCGCCGCCGCCGCCGCCACCGCACAGTACTCCGCTTACAGCGGCGCCCCTGCTTACGGCTATTCGCCGGCTCTCACCTACTACACACAGCCTCCAGTTTCAGCTCCTGTTATGCCCGTTCCTCCCATGAGCACTCCCCCACAAACCTCCCGTGACTACCTCCGACCGCCTCACGGAAGCCCTTCTCACTTCCCGAGCCCACCCATGTATGGAACTTGTGCTACGTACGGCAGCTCTCCAAGCTACGAGAGTTACACACTGCATCCGTCGTCCGTCACCGGGAACATGCCTTCCCGGACATCTTCCACCCGTTCCAACCGACCCCGTCGCTCCTCTTCAAAACGCCGCCGTGGCTCCAGCCGGCCGCCGGTGGCTGAGGGTCGTGTTAGCAACAGTTCATACGTTTACGTTCCTCGCAGTGGAGAGACTGCCTATGATCCTCACTCTCCGGCTGATGTCCCTCTTCAGTTTGAGACGGAGCCTGTTGATGGTCTTGAGCGGACTCGTAGACAGTATTCGATGAGGCCGTCTGATGGTGATCGTATGTCGCCGAGAGATGTGATAATTGATGATTTCCGGAGGAGTAACTACCAGTCCCCGACTGCTGAGAGTTGTGTTGAGGATGATGAGGACGAGGATCTTCATAATCGTCCGCTCTTTTAAAGGACTTGGGGTATTGGGGGTCTGCGGAAGCGGGAAACAGGACAAATCAATATTAGAGTGATTGGGTTACGGATCTGGATATAATGTTTTTGTTTTTCACTATGTGTATTATAGAGTTTTATTTCCTTCGTCGGCTTTCAGGTACAGAATCTTGCTTTGGAATAGTTCATCGGGGATTTATGTAGTCTCTTTGAAAAAAAAAAACATTATATCGATATGTTGGCTTTGTGTCTTGATATTCTGCTTACTTTCAGCTGTGGCGGCGGTCTCTGAGGGAGGTTTGGAAACTGAGTTTTGAAAACATGGTTGACTGCAGAGTCTTTGATAGCTATGGGCGAGTTTGCCTGCCTAGAGGCCATAGTCGGAGCCGCAGTCGGAGCTGGGCAGATGAGGTATTACCCGTGTGCGGGCCTCTGATTTTTATTGCGGATAGAGGCATTATCAAGTGCTGCAAGTAGACAATGATTTATGTTTGGATTTATAATTTGTTTTTATAATTTAGATATGTTGGATACTACATATGACCATTAACAGTGATTTATTACAATATCAAGACAAGGTGGTGATCTAGTATCATATATATGTGGTATATATGAATGAGCCGGGGTTTACCCAGGATTAGTTCCTATAATATACGGGTCTCAATATTGCCTGATTGGGACGATGTTATTCCTGTGTTTTACCGCCGAAATACACCGACCTGACCGAGAATTAGCCTAACCCCAACCCTAAAGGCAAAACTATGCTTGTTGTTCGATTAGGCGCCACCCACTATTGCTAGACAATGAATGATTGGCTATCATTGTTTGAAGCTTTTGATCTGTATCAAGACAAAGAGAGAGACAAAGCATTGCCGGAGCATTTTCTTTGTCGTCATAGACTATTGTTGTAGTAGTTCATTCGTAGACCTGTGCTGTGTGTTGTACCGAAATGCCTTTATGATTTAAAATCATCATAACCTTTTCATCTCACCATTTGTCTGTTCATCGATACCCATTTACTGCTAGACATCTGTCTCCCCAGCTCGCTCATGACAGCGCTTAAGCGGTTCACTGCCCCCAAGCTAAATCCCTTCATTCTGATTGGCTCTGTTCACCGACGGACAGCCGTTGAGCAGGTCAAGGTTTGTAGGTTGTTCATTAACGATTGGTTCGCGACGTCGCCGACTTGTAACCGCTTGTTGATCCTTGGAAGAATCTCAACAAAGGTTTTATATAAAGATTGTATAGAGACAACAAAGCACAGACTGTCGGCGTCCGCGCCTCGGCGCTAATAGTGAATCTGTAGACTGATGTCATGTGGAAGGGGATGACTGGCTGTTGGCGGTTGGCGGTTGTTTTCTAGTGTCAGTGACGATTTGTATAAAGATGGACAGTTTACTAGATAGGAATCTTGAATACCTTTTCTATAATTACTTACTTTCTTTTCTTTATTTTCTTTTCTAATTCTTGATTTTTCTAATTCTTTATTTTTCTATTCTTTTCTTTGTGTCGTGAGAATTCTTTGTTTCGCTTCTTTGAGGTTTTCCCACCCAAAAAAAAAAAAAAAAAAAAAAAAAAACATCGTCATTTCTTCTTCTTTGTTGACGATTTTCTTTCTTTTTTTTTCCTTTTTTCTTTTTTTTTTCCTTGGAAACCTTTGAAAATATATTTGCAGACTGGTTTCTGATTCTGATTCTGATTCTATTTCCGTTTCATTTGTATTTATCCTCAACAATTACTTTTTCGTCGCATTTCCGCCTCGTTGATCCAAGTGGCTTTTTTTCTTTTTCTCCTCCTCCTTCTTTCGGGATCTTCCCGATCAACGATCATGGCTTTCAGCCGTCCATCACGTGATGCCAATGGCTCATTCCCCCAAGTCCCTTCCATTCTCAAAGCCAAAACACTCGACATCTCCAAACTCCGCGACGTCCCCAAGAACCCTCTACGTCATGTTGCCTCCTCAAACAAACCCTATCTCAGCCTCCGGGCTCGTCTATCCCAAGTCTGGCTTAACAGATGGACGGTCCTCCTACTATTAATCCTCGTCAAGACTCTCCTGACCCTGGGATCTCTCCACGATAACATTGGTGATGCCAAGGAAAAAGCATTGTCGGCGTGTACAAAGGTCGAGGATATCGGGAGTGCCATGTCCTCCATGCCTCACTACCTTTCTGTCGGCGTCAACGAAATGTCTGCCAGTGGCATCGAACGTGCTGTTGACGGCATGGTCACCGCCATGCAACTCTCGCTGACCGTTGTCGAGACCCTCATTCTCTTCATCATCAGCATGATGACCTCGACCTACGTCTGCCTCGTCACCTCTCTGATCCACTCTGGTCTCGATGCCGCTGCCAACGTGACCAAAGAAGTTACAGATGCCATGAACAAGATTATCGACAGTGTTGCCGACTCGATATCATCGGGTGCCTCCAGTTTGCAGGATACTATCAACCACTTTGCCGACGAGATAGAGAGCTCTGTCTTTGGCAAGTTGCTGCCGGATATCCCAAAGGTAAACTTCACTTCCGACTTGAACAAGCTCAAAAACATCGAGGTCAACAGCACCGAGTTCCTCACTGATTTGAATAAACTCAACGAAAACATTCCGACCTTTGACCAAGTCAAGAACGCCACCGAAGAAGCCATCTCGGCTCCCTTTGACTTGATCAAGAACCTCATCAAGAACAAGTACTCAGACTACAAATTCGAACGCTCCGTCTTCCCGGTCGCCCAAAAGCAACAGCTTAGTTTCTGCTCTGATAACAACAACCTAAACAGCTTCTTCGAGGGCCTTTACAAAATTGCCCGGGATGCCCGCATCGCCTTCCTAATCGTCCTCATTATCCTCGCCATTGCCGCTACTGTCCCCATGGCCTGGATGGAAATTCGCCGTTGGCGCCGGGACAACGACAACGCCAAGCTTGTGGGTGCCTCACAATTTGACCCTCTCGATGTCGTGTACATTGCTTCACGGCCGCATTCATCAGTCTGGGGCATTAAGCTTGCTTCTAGATTCAGCGGGAAAAACCAGATCATGGTGCGGTGGGCGTGGGCATACATGACGACGATGCCAGCGCTGTTTGTGCTGTCCATTGCAATTGCTGGTTTCTTTGCCTGTCTCTGCCAGTTGATTATCCTGCACTTTTTGCAAAAGCAGGTCCCAGAGATTTCCGCACAGGTTGGTGACTTTGCTACCAATGTCGTGACAACCCTCAAGAACTCTAGTGCCGAATGGGCTACGGGTGCTAATGGTGTCATTACCAACTTCAACCACGAAATCAACCACGACCTCCTTGGCTGGGTTTCCAACGGCACTACTGCCGTCAACAACACCCTAAACACCTTCACCGACGCTATGGAATCCGCCTTGGAATTCGCTTTCAATGGAACCATCCTCAAAGAGCCTATTTCGGATGTTGTCTACTGTCTCATTGGCCTCAAGGTCGCCACCGTCCAAAAGGGCCTCACTTGGCTTCACGACCAAGCCAACGTCTCCTTGCCTCAATTCCCCGATGACATCTTCAGCCTAGGCGCAAACGAAAGCCTCAGCAAAGATTCCGACCTGTCGTCCTTCCTCGCCAGTCCGTCTAGCGTGACAACCGACGAGATCTCGAGTGCCGTCGAAAAGGTCATTACCAAGCTCAAGTCCGCAATTGTCACTGAAGCTCTGATCTCGCTCGGTGTCTTTTTATGCTACATTGTCATTGTTCTCATCGGTCTCCTCCGTGCCGCAGTCGGCATGCTCACTTCTGACAAGACCCGTGGCGAAGGTGGCGGCTCCTTCAAGTTTGCCGACGACCCGCCGCTGTATACGCCCACTGATGTGTACAGTCCGGCAGGCGGCGGCGGCGCCATGTCTTCTTCTGGTGCAGGAAATAGACGGTCTGATGATATCCAGATGGCAGACCTGTACACTGGGGCCACGGCATTCACCACCAACGAAAAGGTATCAATGGTTCGTGGGGGCACTGGCGTTGTGGGACAGGGACATGAGGGGACGAGTTCGTACGGGGAGGTTGGCGCGGGACGGAATTAGGAAACTGTCTTTAGTGCTGATGATCCGGGACGGAGGGTTGCGGTTGGTCGGGATGGTCGGAGACGGTTGCTGAGGGTGAGGACTAATAGAGGAGGTGGGGGACATCAGGGGGTTGTCGGCGGCGGGATGCAATCGCAGCAGAATGCAAGAGGGGCGGTTAATGTTTTTGACGATGCGTATGGATTTACGAGTTCAGTTCAGAGTCCGGCGTATGATGGGAATCCGTTTTCGGATAATGCTGCTTGGAGATGAGCATTGGGGAAAGGTGGTTATGGGGGGGAAATGGTTGGATTTACTTTTTTTTTTTTTTCCCTTTGTCTTTCTTATTGGGCTATTGCTTATTTACACATTGTATTTTACAACTCAAAAGAAGTTGCTTTTATTTTAGACACAAATTGTTAATTCTTAAATACTGCCTTTTGTTTACTAAAAAAAATGAAACAAGGATTTCCTTGATCAGAAGCAGTAGGAGCATGTGGAGTTTACCCGATGCTAAAAATCTGCCGCATTAACCCTACCATTATATAACCCTATACTCATCATGTCTGTCAAAACATGTATCAACCACCAACCAACCCATCAAACACTGGGAACCAATAATCATGTTATTTCTTTCATTTGTATAACCTATTTCCAACACTCCTGATAGTCATCTTCTCTCCTCCAAGCCTGGTCCCTCGGCTCCCCCAGGATCCTCATCCCTACCACCTGTCAGCAGCACTGACCCTTCTCTACAACCGCGAGATATTTCAAGATACTGTCCCTCTCTACTGTTCTGCCTCCTACCACCAATGCTCCCCCCCTCCATCACAAAGCAAAACCTAAGCCCTGCAAAGGACCGTCCTTCATGCATAATGTCGCGTTACATGTCCCACACGGCGCAGGGGATCTTCACGCAGAACTACCTAGCCAAGATAACCATGATGTTCTTTCTGGTTGAGGGCGCGGTCGTCAGGCGGAATCGACGAATGAGAGATTCAAGCAGCTGTTAAGCGCCGTGGCGGGCGAAGAATTGACAGGATGGCATGTTGGCTTTGTTGACTTGACTAAAAGTGACGAGGGTTGGGAGGGGACGGAAGGGAATGAGGATTGGGGGCGGTTATGGTATATGAAGAGGTGTAATCCGGAGAAATCCAAAGGTTTGAACTTTTATTCTTGTCTTGTGGTTTTTCTTAGCGTGCTTTTGGTGCCTGATCTATTTGCTTGGTCTTCTCTATTGTCTGACTCCATCTTCGGTTCCTATCAACTCGGCTACCAAATTTACTCGACATCTACATTCTTGATATCGACGACGTCTTTATCTGGACACATACTGGGAATCTCCTCACTCAACTTCATCTCCAACTCCCCAGTCTTGATACCCAATTGGTTACTCACACAACCTGGCCATAACCTCCTCCCTATACATCCGGCCCCCACCCCGATCATGGCTTCTTACACCGCTCCCCGGCCCCGAACCATCCTCGGCCCTTTGACTACCACCTTCACTCCAGCCGACCACTGCTTCACTCCCTTTGTCGCCTGCGCCTCCTGCACCTACGGCTTCATGCTCCAATCATGTGCCTCCTCACACACTGTCGATGATTCATCTTCCTGCTGGCCGACGACCTCGGCCGGTCTAGCGACTTCTGAACCTCCCTTGAACGGTTGGGGGTTTTATTCGCCTGGATTGCATTGCCCGGTGGGACATACGGCGGCTTGTAGTGCCACGGCGGGGGGACTGAGTGACTGGGATATGCAATTCCTAATGGTGGAAAGTGAAACTGCAGTTGGGTGCTGCTTATCGTGAGTTTTCATGCATCTGAAAGTATCCGAGTAAAATCTTCCTACATACTAACTTTACCAGTGGCTTCACTTGTGGTGTCCGTGGCGCCCAATCCTGCATCAGCACCATCACAGCCCAAACTCTCACCGCCATCCGCTGCCATGACCTCGACTCCAACTACACAAACATCATCACCGCCTCCAACAACATCATCGTCTACGCCCCAATGATCCAAATCAACTGGCGCGCCGAAGATCTCGCCTCTGCATCCGCAACTGCCACCGGCTCCGAAACAAACCTGAACCCCATAGCAGAAACAGGAACGGGCACCGCATCAACCGGGACGTCAGCCACCCAGTCGGTAAACACAGGAAGTAGCAGCTCAAATAGCTCGGGGTCGTTGTCGGGGATTTCAACGGGGGCAGCGGTGGGAATTGCAGTGGCGGCCACGGCGGTGGGAATCATGGGGATGGTGGGTGCCTTTTTGTTGTGGCGGAGGAGGCGGAAGCAAAGAGCGGAGGTGGCGGAGAATGCGAGTAGGAGGGGGTGGTCACAGGATGTCGAGCCCAAAGCACTGGGAGGGTATCAAGGGGCGCCGGCGGTTATCTCACATGAGATGGATTCCTCGCCAAGATTGGTGGAGATGGATGGCGGGTATGAACGGTAGAGGTGTGAGTGGTGAAAGGTTAAGACGGAAAATATGGTGTAATTGTAATATCATTGAATTTTGTTCATAAACGTGGCGAGCTGGTATCTGTAATGTAATCAGGGTTAGGGTCTTTGGCCTTATCGATTAGGCATCATCTAGTAACTGTCACCACTCAATAAGCTTCATCTTGGAAATCAAAGAACTTTGTTTTTAAATCACAATCCTTCACAATGAATATCACCTTCCATCGAGTATTGATACGCTCAATTGGATCACACCCCGTTTCAACACCGGGAATTCGCCTCTCGTCAACCTCATCCACCCAGAACCCAGCACCTCCCAAGAATCAGGAATCCACCTCATCCGTCCCAGCCATTATTCAAAGACTCACCAGTGATGAGCCCCTCTCTCCCTTAGCCCAGCGCCTTTCGGACGCTACCGATCAAGCCCTCGCCACTGGTGGTGCTTCAACCGCCCGCCTTCTAACCACCACCCCCTTCTCCCCCGTCCTACGCGACCAACTCTTCGCTAAACTCGCAGCCGCCGACCTCTCCCCGAATCTGTCCGGGACAGCCTCTGCCGCAGCTTCACTCACCGCGATTGCTGGCAAGGCAACCAAGGATATTGCGCTCGCGAAGCCGTGGGATGGAGCGGAACAAACAGCGGATGCCGTGCTACGAATGTTGGACGATGGGCATAAGAAACTAAGTCCGGAGTTACGGAAGCCGGTGGATATGCGGGTCAGCCGGCCGGTGGATCCTAGGGTGAGGGTTTCTCGGGCGAGGGATATGGCGGCAAAGTATGTTTCGTCGGATGCGAAGAATGTAGATGCGGCGGCGGATGTCAAGGAGAAGGAAGAGCGGAGGAGGATGTTCAAGGAGCGGTTTGAACCTGGGACTCGAGCGTTGCCGAATTCGTTGGCGGGGTTGACGTCGTTGGCTAATGAAAGGATCGAGGAAGCTATGGCACGAGGGGCCTTTAGGGATATCAAGAGGGGTGAAGGCGTTAAAAGGGATGACCGGGTGGATAATCCATTCATTGATACAGTAAGCCTCTTCTCAAACCTCAAAAGTAGCTCGCACTCGAACTTAACAAAGTATAGACTGAATACATCATGAACAACATGATCAAAGACCAAAACCTCGTCCCCCCTTGGATCGACAAACAACAAGAACTCACCAAAGCCGCCGACACTTTCCGCACTCGCCTCCGCTCCTCCTGGAAATCCCACCTCCTCCGCCTCATCGCCAAACCCGGAACCACCCTTGACCAACAACTCCACCGTGCCCGCCAAAACGCCCGCGCCGAAGCTCGGTTGAATCCACCGGCGCGGGGGAAACGCGGACTTGGGACTATTGGGGTGGCGATTACGGATGATGTCATCATGAAGGCGGGGTCTGTGGCTACGGAGACGGTGATGGAGTCGGAGGAAGAGGCGGTGGGGGCGCCGATGAGGGATGAGAAGTGGCTAGATAAGGAGAAGAAGTTTATTGATTTGTCGATTGAGAATTTGAATTCGTTCATGAGGTCGTATAATTTGATGGCGCCGGATTTGGCCAAGAAGGCCTATTTTTCACGGGAGAGGGAGCTAGAAAGGTGTTTTGCCGATGTAGCGGCGGAAATGGATGGGGCGTTGAGGGAGGAAGCGACGAGGCCTAGAGATACGGGGAGCTCCGGAATTTCCGGTGCGGGGTTGTTTCGTCTTGGAGGGGTTGGGCCGCCGGTAAGGGAAATAAACAAGGGGGAATCGATAGGACTCAAGGAAATGTGGAGGGACATTTGGGGAAGAAAGTCTTGGGAATGAATGTAACATATAAATTCTGTAAATGATGATATAAATTAATCCAACTACTTGTAACTAACTCTTAATAATAATATCAAATCCTAAAACCCGGCAGTCTGCTTTGCTGCCAGGCTCATCATCTGATTTCCTTCGATATCCTCACGGCGAATCTGCTCCGAGACTTCAGGATGCTGCTGGTACTGTTGAGGAGCCACCGGCTGCTGTGTCTGTTGAAACTGGTGTTGATACTGATGCTCTGGAGCCATGGGCTGCTGACGCTGCTGTTGGGGAACATCCTGTGGCTGCTGCTGACGCTGCTGCTGGGACACCGGCTTCTCCGCCTGCTCGGGCCCGCTTGGCCCACCTCCAGCTTGTACTGACTGTGCCTTCTTTCCCTTCTTCCCCTTCACACCCTTGTCCTTGGATTGTCTGACTCTGAACAACCAATAGGTAAAGACAGCAATCGCGATATTGAAAAACACATACGCCCACACAATGCCAAAGTTTCTCCAGCGGTCAGACCAAAAGATCTTGCTAGGCGCCAGATACTCGTCGGCAAGACTGATGGAACAGTATCTGCACTCTTCTGTAGCTTCGGGGTTCTGAAGAGTCCCAGGGGCAACCTTCATGTACTCAGCCAGATACTCGCCGCATGTCATTTCAGAGGGCGGGTCAAACTGGGAAGTCTCGGCAGAGGAGCATTCGACACGACGGCCATGCATCATAATTGCCACGATACCACCAATCCAGTAAGTAAAGGGCGAAACGCGGTACATGAATATCCAAAAGCCAGGAAGCGCCGATG
The DNA here is from genome assembly GCA_002018255.1 of Bretziella fagacearum. Classification (NCBI taxonomy): domain Eukaryota; kingdom Fungi; phylum Ascomycota; class Sordariomycetes; order Microascales; family Ceratocystidaceae; genus Bretziella; species Bretziella fagacearum. The sequence continues at coordinate 8,291 of MKGJ01000396.1, read as the reverse complement.
GACTCTGGAGAACACCACAAAAGGAGATCATCATGATAACTAACAAAGTAACAATCGATGAAGCGGTCTCAGCGTCACGGACGGCGGCAATAGACATTTGGGCAAAGGAAGAGGCGTAGATCATGAGCTGGATGCAGTAAAGCAAGACAAGAACTTGCCGTTCTGAGGACTGGACTCCGACGACGGGGTAGTAGAAAGTAGCAAAAGCAAGAATACCAGCGACTACCTGGTAGGGGATCTCTACTAAAACGTTGGCAATGATGAAAACCTTCCACGAATACGCCTTTGATGGCCGTTCACGCACTTCATAGAGTGACCGTTGGGTGACAAACTGCGGGTGAATCTGCTGGACAATGGTCGAGAAGATGGTGATAACCATGAACACGGCGAACATGACGTTCTGCATGCCAGCCAAGGAACTGTTCGTCTTCCAGAATGAAAATCCAATAAAGAGACCGGCGACCGTAGACAGAAAGAACTTGGCAAAGATGTAGTTGGGTAACCGCCAGTATTGCTGGAAGATACGAACGGTACACGCTTTTAGCTGCGCCATGAACGGCATGGCGAACTCGGTATGGGCTCTGGCCTCGTGATCTCCAGGATGAGATCCCGCAATGGGTTCATAAGCCTTCTCCTGGTGGATGCGCTCAATTTCTGACAGGACATCAGAAGCCTCCTTGCTAGATTTCCAAACATCGTGCCAGTCGGCGCCCATGTCATTGATTCCGTTGTTGACAATCTCCAACATGAACTCAGCGGGGTTTTCATCATTACCACACTTCCGCGCGCCGTTGGCTTCAAAATACCCCAACATGGTCTGAGAGTTCTCACCAATGTCACCAAAATAGACAGTACGGCCGCCCTTGGCAAGGAATAGCAACCGATCAAACTGCTGGAAAAGAATAGCCGACGGTTGATGAACAGTGCACAAAACAGCCTGGTCGGCATCGGCCAGTTTCCTAAGGAAGGAGCAGATAGCCCAGGAAGACTGAGAGTCAAGACCAGAGGTCGGTTCATCAAGGAAGAGAAGAAGCTTCGGCTTGGCCGCAAGTTCGACACCGATGGTAAGGAGCTTGCGTTGTTCGACGTTTAAGCCTTCACCGGGAACACCGACGACAGCATCAGAAAAGTCCTCCATGTTGAGCATGCGGATGACTTCCTCGACATATTCGTATTTTTCGGCCTGTGTCACGTTTGGGGGTTGACGGAGATCGGCCGAGAAGCGGAGGGATTCACGGACTGTAGCAGTCTCGAGGTGAAGATCTGTTGTAGGATTGTCAGTATGTGGATGCTGTTGATATTGTTGAGTACTCTACTTACCCTGCTGCTGGACATAGCCAGTTTTGCGCTGGAAACTTGGGTCCAGAGGCTTTCCATTCACTAGCATATCGCCAGTTATGATACCCATGGTAGTCCGCTGTGCCAAGACATCCAAAAGCGTCGTCTTACCTGCACCAGACACACCCATCAAAGCCGTCAAAGTTCCAGGTTTAACCCAACCAGCAACGTGATCGAGCAGACGCCGGGGCTCTCCCTTGATCTGGATATCATAGACTACATCACGCCAAGTGAAGATATCCTTCTGAGGTTCGATTGCCGCCGTTGTTTCATCTCCCGACCCGGTGGAACGATCGTTTGCGGGGGTCCCACCGACAGATGCGCGGGCCAAATCTTCATTCTCGGCAGCCCGGTTTCCACCCTTCTCCAGGTGACCCGGAACCTTTCCACGTTGAAACACTAACACTTCGGCAGTTGAAGTCGTCGAAGAGTTGATTTCGGTCGCCAGGAAGTACAGTAACATAAAGAAGATGAGGAACCCAATGATGATGCCAAAGTTACGCCACGCATGACTCCACTTGTACCGGTAGTTGGTCCAGATGAAGTCATCGCCATTTACCGTGTACATGCCCGGCTTTGCGCCGACAACGGAGCAAATCCAAGACTTGCCAATGTTTGGCGAGTACCCTGGAATGATGGAAGAGCAAGTGTATTCATGTCCGTGAAATTCGTTGGCAATGAGTATCTCGAAACCGTAGTAGATTGGGTTGATCCAGCGAATCCATCCGAACCATGGATGCATAAAGGGCTGCGAGATCACGAAACCGGTGTAGATAACCAGAGCAAGGACGAGTACTCCAGCAAGTGCCATGGCTTGTGATACAGTCTTGGTCACGGCGGCCATGGTACGGAAGACGGCACTCATGACAAACTTCATGATAAAGGTGATCAGGAAGAAGAGGAAGAACTGGCCTGGCGATCGGTGGAGATCGGTCATGAAGTACAAAATGCAGTTGAAGATGACGGAAGCTACAAACTTGATGGGGATATCAGATACAATACCCGCTATAGCCTCCGTACTGGGATGATAGAATGCATAAGAATGATGTTTCTCGACAATCGGTCGCTGAGCGTACAGCTTCGTAATCTCGGAAATAGCCGACAGCGCCGACAGCAAAACAGCCTGGAAGATGGCTGAGCCACGAGCGAAGAAGCCAGTGGAGGCTCTAGGGGTCTTGTAGAAGATGGACGCCAGAATCAACGCCATGACAACCTGCATTGCCATTTCCATAACCGTCGACAGCCGATCGTTCCAGATTCGTTGGTACGCTCGCTTGGTACACAACTTGACCTGCATCCCGACAGAAATCAAGTATGGCGATCTCTTGCGTACATGCTTCATCTGTTGTTCGTGCTTGCCCTCGCGCAACTCCTTGATACCCTCACCGTGAGCATCAACGGGGTTCTGCTGCTGATAAGCATCAAGATCCGCCAATATATTCTGATACTCTTGCGACGACTCCCAATATTTCACGAAATCGTCCGGTGTCCTTGGCACCTTATTCTCCATACCCTTCCGAGCCTGGCGTTCTCCTGGGTTCGTCACCGATGTCAAGAAGTCTCCAACGGTCTGACGCGGAGGGCAATGCCAGCCCATACGCTCAAAGTATGCCTTTGCGGCATCGGCAGGGCCATAGTAGATTTCGCGACCTTCGTAGAGGACAACGGCTTTATCAAAGAGATCGTAGATGGCTTGCGAGGCCTGGTAGATGGCGACGAGGTGGGCGGAGCTGCTGAAGTCAGCGGCGAAGCGAAGAGATTGGACGAATTTCAGGGCAGTGGCGGAATCAAGGCCACGAGTGCTAAAATATGAAATATTGATTAGTCATCTGTCGTGAATGTGGCTGACTGGAAGAGGCGGATAATGGTGGCGTAGGTGGTTGCCATTTTGGGTAATATTTGGTGTGTCTGACAAAATATAAATGCACAATTCCCACATTTCGTCCAAGACAACGGAAAACTTTATTTCCCACACAATTTTTTCTTCTCTTTTTGCGTACCTGTTATCCCAAGCCGATAGCGGCGATCCGGCCAACATCATCTCAGCAATACTGACTCGTTTCCGCTCACCACCCGACACACCTCTAACAAAGTCGTTGCCAACTTTGGTCTTATACGTGTGCGACAAACCGCAAGCCGCCATGACAACTTGAGCCGCCCTTTTGCAAAATTGCTTTCTCGACAACCCATGAAGCCGCTTATGCGGTGTTCTGATCGCCGCTGCAAACTCAAGCGTCTCTCCGACCGTCAAATGCGGAAAATGCTTATCAACTTCCTGGTTGTAGATGGCTTCACCTTTGAACTCCTTGATCATCTGCTCCTGTGGGACACCATCGTAATGGATCAACGAGTTGGGGTCCTGCTGCAAGCCATGCATCTCACCGGTGACAGTCTTGAGTAGGGTCGAACAGCCGGAGCCGGGACGACCAAGGACGACTAGAAGCTCACCGGGGCGTAAAAGGCCGTTGAAGTTGTGAAGAATCTTCTTGGGGTCTCTGTGAGCCCGGTGAAAGAGATTAGGTAAGTGAAAAATCGGGTAGAGCAGAAATGAACCAACAGTGGGCTGGATTTGAATTGCAGCGCCCGTTCCGGAGACGGACAGATTCCGGAAAGCAACACCAGCCTGTCGGATATGGAGACCTTGATTCTTGGCAGCAAGGACATACGCTTGCATCCACCTGTTCAACTTGAACTTGGGCGAAGAAGGATCTAGCTCGGGGTCTTTGGAGAAGTTCACGCAGCTGGAGTTTTCAGATCCATTCTGATCGCCTGTTTGAGTAGCAGGTCGGGACAAGGCGGTGGCGACACGCTGAAGGTCACGGCGGGCAGTTTCATCCAAGAGGATGTCGGCATCATCAGCATAGCGGGAGCTCGAGCGCCGAATATACTTGGTGGGCGGTACAGTATCCATTTCGAGGTCGACAGGCTGTATTTCTTCCATTTCTTCGTGGGCGTGTTGTTGAGTGGAGACTGCCTCGGCAGTGTGTGGGACGAATCCGGGGAGTTGGAGAGCCGCCCCGAGGGGAGGCTGCGAATTAGGATCCATGGTGGTGGTGATTAGTGGAAATACACACTAATGGTCAGACGAACCATGATGAAGGGAAAGACATTTAATATAAGGAAACAAAAAATGCTAACTTGTTCAAGTTCCTCAAGTCTATTTATATTCAAAGATCGACATGAACGCAATGCGTTGATCCTCCGCTCCTGGCAAACATTGACATAGTTCCCTCCACGAACGCATTCGGTAATTCAGAAACCGACAAATTCCAGAGACAACCATGTTCAGCGCATTCCAGTCAATACTATTATCAATATAGGGCCTACAATCTAGTCATCAATGACGATCACTACGCCAAAATTGTGGGGAAATCACGGCCCATATGGCAAACCTACACGAATCCAATGATGTCACTACGGGATCTAGATTTCACGGCTCAACGTATTGATTGATTGGCAGTCTCTAGTTTGTGGAGTTGATGGATGGTTTACATTTCCGGATGCGGGGAGTCTAAAACACTGGTACAACTCCGCTCAGTGTAAGTGGAGGAAGTTTTCAGTAACCCTATTTCCTCCCTTGTGTGCCCGTGACCGCTAGTGTGTATCTTGCGTGCCAGTGAGTAAGCTTGTTTACAGCAATCGATTCGATGTGTCACCTGATCCAGAGGGTCGAGACCGACTATCACGCTAATCTTGAGAGTTTATTCCGACCAGAAAAGCCTCTTCCTAGGCATACCGAGGCCTTTTGCTCCAGCTTACATCATCTTTTTCCAACTGAGCTCCGCCGGAAAGTCGGAAAGTCGGAAATTTTCCAGTTCCACACTATAGGGTTATGTCCAAATGCGGTCCTCTGTAGTAGGGTTTGATCGGAGTCCCGGGCTCAGATATCCTTGTCTAGATCCGGTTTACGGCAGCGCCAGGCGGCATCTTGTACAATGGGCAATTATTGGTTTGTAGAATAGAGCCATACATCTTTATCATTGCTTCACTCACTGTCATCATTCCAATCTTCTCCATCTATATCCTCCACCCCTTCTTCTTCTTCTTCCGCCTCGAAATTTACGTCTGTTGCAGCTCCTGTTTCCGCTGTGTCGTCATATGCATCCATGCTGGTATCGGAGGACGCGGCTTCCTCTTCATCCGAGGAAGACTCAAACTTCTCGCGGAGGCCCATGTCTTCCTCCCGCTCCATTACAGCGTCCTTACAGAGAAGTTTCCAGCGAGAAAGGAGGTCTTCGGCTTCATGAAGCTTGAATGTTATCATTGTCATTTTGTCATGTTCTCTGCAAGTTGGTTTAACGTCTGGTTAGTATACGCTGGGTCCATATAAGTGGATAGCGGCGTGACTCTAAGCCTAGAGGGGCCACAGCCAGGGAGGATATTTGAGAAACTCACTTTTGCGTCAACCGGCTAGTCTCTTCTTTGTTTTCGAATATCCGCAACTCCCGGAGAAGTGTTCGAACAGCCGCTTTGGAGTTCATTACCATCCGCTGACAGAGTCCCAGCCAGTCAGGCTCGGTCCGGGGGCCGCTGGGCGGCGAAGGGTATGAATTGTATTCGAGCGGATAAGCCATTTGATCCACGTATTCCTTTTCCTCTTCTTTTTCGTTTGATATTGATTGTGAGGGTATTTTGTTTGCGCTGTCACGATCGTCGTCGCTTCAATATCTCGGTAGATATGACTGTCTAGTCGTCGGGTAGCTTGTCGAGCAGAGAACAAACGCAACGAGTCAAGGCAAAGATGGCAAGATTGAAGCTTCCATCCGGGAATGTTTAAATGCTTGCTCGAGAATCTACTACGCAAAAGCATACACTTGTGGCTTTTTAAATGAAACTTTTTTTTTTTTCCATAGCCGCCTCCAGTTGTCTCTGTTGCCCCTCCTCGACCTCTTTGCTACTCTTTTACAGCAATGACTAACATCAGTAGTTGACTATGGCTTAGCGTTGCGTGTTTACAAAGTCAAAATGGACCAGCTGAAGTTGGATATTGAGTCATTGGGCTCCTCGGCTGCCTAATGGTAACAGTCAGGCCGTAACGAAGTCATTGTAGAACTGGGAAGATGACGAGCAATTTGATGATGCCTGATTTATCAAGCTAATTCCATTGACGCAGATTGTAGTGATTATCTGCTCACTTCTGTTCGTCCTCGACCGTCATGCCTCAACTCTGCCATTTCCAACCTATCGCAAGCTGCTACGTGTTTTGCAGCTCGAGACCATGGTAGGAGCAATGTTGCCCGCTGCAAAGTGATCCTCTGATTGCCTTCGCTTTCGGCCCTAGGTTGTTGACTGTTTTTTCTTTGTTTTTTTTTTTTTTTTCTTGGTGGATTCTGTGGTGATGGCGGGATGATGCTACGACGTTGTAGACTGTTTAGGAGGGGCGAGGCGGTGGACGCTGTAGGGCTGTGACGGAGTGACGTTGAGGGGCATAAGGGTTGTGGTGGAGATGTTCACCGTGTTAGGGTTAGTGGTAAGAGTTGGAGGAGGTTGTACAAGAAAAGTTGGTGCAGAAAGTGCCGTTTTGGGCTTTCTGACTACAAAGGCCAGATATCTGCTAATCTTATCATGTCGAGTCATCGTCATCACTCACTACAGCATTACATGTTGTTCAAAGCGGTCAGAGTTATTTGGTATATTTTATTCCAGAGTGATAGGTCAAGACGATGGTACGTACCTGATAATCGACGGGACCACTCTGTGCCACCCAAGTTCAACACAGTGAGGCTTGGAAATTCCATACAACAAGACGATAATCCAAGTCCAAGATACCTGATATATAGCTCGGATAAGTGGTCGTTGGGATTTGTCTGACATCCATCAAAAGAATAACCAACGGTGAGTATGTTCACGCGTACGAGGGCACCGCATACTCAGACATTGATCTACGGACTATGCAGTTGGCGAGCATACCTTGAGTATACTTGAGTCACCCAATAACCAGCAATGTTCACACAAGCTTATCACAGCGAGTGAATCATGCTGAGGATCATATCGACATTTGACATGGTCAAAGCGACGGGATCTACTAGTTTCTGGGGCTTTGACGAGGTCTTTGGCTGAACGTCTTGACTCTTTTTTTTTTTTTTTTTTCAGGTTGATTTGTTTTGTGTGCTTGGCTTGACTGCTACTGGTTGCTAAAGAGGTCTAGATGATATATGGACGGACCAGGATTAGACTTTTTTTAAATTTAAATTTAAATTTAAATTTGCTGAGGAAGAATAGAAAGGCACTAGGTTGTTGATGGAGGGGCGTGTGTTTGAGATTTCACTGGGCAAGATGGAAGGTGTTGATATAAATAAAAA
>MKGJ01000394.1:0-11312 GCA_002018255.1 Bretziella fagacearum | reverse complement strand
TTCCCCCCCTCCCTGTCTTTTGTTCAATGCCTCCTTGCTGGTCCATGAGCACAATTGTGTGAATGTTGCGGGTGGACTTTATGTTTGTTGGATGGCAAATGACACAGATTGGGTACACAATGTTCCCCCAAAAGAGGACCCTTCTCGCCTAATTCTTCACAAGGTGGCCGGAATGCTATATCCGGAACCATACTATAGGATTGAAAGATGAAAGTAAGGAAAACAAAATAAAAGGACCATGGCAGGTTGTTCATAAGGAGGGGAGGAATAGAATGATTGGGGTGACACCCGAGGATGGATTAACCAGCCGGAACTGAGGCTCCGCGAGACAATCTCACCTTGCGGGGCCATAAGGGATTATCTTTATATATATATATAATTTTTTTATTTTTTTTTCTCTATAGGAGTATGTTGGGTTTCATGTGTCTTACCTTTTTGAGCATTGTTACGCCGTTATTTGGGATACACAAACATGATCCTAACTGTTTCCGCATAAGAATTCTATGGGCCATATGTTGAAGAAAATAAAAAAATAAAAAGGTCCCGAGCGAGCCAGGGAGACAAGACATTGTAGTGATTTGTTTTTCCATGTTTTTTTTTGTTCTTTTTCTTTTTGTTTCTGAGAAGCGTCGGTTGAGGCTTCGGCACAGGGAGCGGAAGAGTGCATGTTAAATGTAGGGCGGCCAAATACAAGTAGACAGAGAAAATGCCGAGTGTCAAAAAGGAACAGAGGGAAAAAAAAAAGAAAAAAAGAAGAAAGTGGTGGCGGTCTTTCTGCTGAGAGCTGTGACTATTTTGGGTCTCAGTATCTGCTTTTTTGCCATTCAACCAGCATCAAGAAAAGCAGATGCTACGTCTGATGAGGTACTTGGCGTAACTATAACGTGATGGCTCCGTCGAATAGTACCTACTAACATGTATAATATCCATATACCGTCAACTTCACCCACCAAGCATACCTACATTGGAACCAATGTGTGGGAACTATTCAAAATACTGATAACGGATAGCCTTGTCTTGAGCAAACTTTGATTGGCCTGGTCTTGTGTTGCAATCCATGTAGGCACCACCTATGTGCCCAGGTACATGTGGGGCCAAATGGCAGTATCCGGCTATCGAAACACACCTTGTATTCGGCGTAGCGTAGTTTCAAGGAATGCCGAAAGTACGGCTAGATTACGTCTATAATACAGGCCTGTTTGCAACTATATATTGATGTGCCTTGCTTGGCTCAAGGGTCAAAGTTCCCTAGGATCAAAGAACAGAGTCACAATATGTGAGTTTAGTATATACATCTTTCCCTTGACAGTATTCTAGAACATGAGCCCCCTTCACACTTTGAAAGCAACTGCAGCACATGCCGCACTCAAACGCCCAACAGTGGCGGCATCCTTGGCACATGTATTCGCAGACTACGGACAACATAAACATCCCCCCTACTTCTTTACAATGCTCAATACCATCATTTAAAAGGGCGGCCATTTCTCACAATCTTTACGCGGTCATCTGCAGAAACTATTGGACAAAACAGGGGGGGGGGCTCATTGCTATCAATACAGCATCAGGGCTATATGAGCCCTAACAGCAGCCACTAATGCCACTCCGTACATGTGCCTTGCCGCGATATCATCATGTAAGCAACTATCTATGTACATTTGCACTCTAGCGGTGAAGGACTTGAAGGTGGTGCAAGTTGAAATTTGTTGTCCTGTCCATCTGTTATTGGAAGCTTGTCGTAGTGTGTCAAGCATATTAGCATTTAGCCACATGGTTACTGATAATAGAAGCACGAGGCTGGGGGGGGGGGGGGGGCGGAGGATACCCAGAGGGTGACGGCGTGATCGAGATAACGGTTATAGTTTTGTAATCTGTTAGTATATAGGACAGTCTGCTATTATATTTCTAGGGGGGGTCTGTAGCTAAATAGTTTTATTGACAACAGTCTGTTGAATTGCACTATACCAGCCTGTACCTACATGTACCTGGAACTCCATCCTCATGAGATTATAGTATATGATGCCACAAAGATACTGTGTGTCTCTAAACTCACCAAATGACCATGTCTATTACCTTAGTTTATCCCTTACTAATACTTTGGGCACTTGGTAGAACTAGGCTCTGAACAATAAACACTACAACGAAGAAATCAAAGATATGTCTACCCCATTCCATACATGCTAGGTCAGTCAACATGCCCTTAGCCACCTCCACCACCCCACGTGCTCCGATATCCGCCCGCAGTGGCCAGGAGGAGCCGTGGCGTTGGCGGGCTGCCGCAGGATATGGGCGGTTCTGGCCAAGCGAAATCTTGCGTGGGTATTTTTCCTAAAAAATGGAAAGAGATTGATCGTGTGGACTTTGGAGAGTAGCGGTGAGTAAAATGGCAGGCTGTAATGCTGTACAGGCCAAGAGAAGGGAAGGCACATGGCATTTTGTGTAGTCATATATGGATGGAGATACAAGAGAATGGATAGGAATCATGGGGGGCAGGCATTGGTACTTGCAATTAGCAGACGGCGAGAGGTGAGAAACATGTCTATACTTTGAATTGGGTGCTTCTGACTTGAATATGATGCAATTATGTAGGTACAAATGCTATTAATGAAATACCAAGGGTATTCTCAATTCCAAATACATACCACAAACAAATCTAATGCCGATCCCTTGTGCGATCTCGATCCCATTCATGGTCCCGGGGACCGGCTCGATCCCGGCGATTATCTCTGTGACGATGTCTATCCCGATCCCGATCTCTGTCCCAATGTCTATCTCTATGGTCCCGTGACCTATGATCTCGGTCACGATCTCCATCTCTCCGGTCATCCCGTCTCCCACTCCAATCGTCAAATCCTCTAGGACTTCGGCTCCGTCGTCTCTGTGGGCCTCGAGACTCCTTCTCTTCCGCTCGTGCCAAGTCCCGCTCATCATGCACAAGCCCATAGGTACTCTTGCTTTCACGCTCATTTCGGTACTGTCCTCTGCGTTCAAGGTTATCGACACCACCCCAGCCACCGCGGCCCTGTCTCCGTTTCTTATTCGCCCCATCTCTCCAGGCGTCACTAAGTTTGCTAACACTCTGAGAAAAGTCAACGTGGATACGACGATCGTCGATGAGGACATCCTGCATCTTGAAATAGGCACGTTCACAGCTTTCCTTTTCTTCGAATTCTACAAAGGCATACTGAAGAGAATCGCCCGTGTTGGCATCACAGATTACCTCGCAGCTGACAATCTTGCCAAATCGCGAAAAGATCAACTGGAGATCCTCAGATGAAGTCACTGGGTTCAGCTTGCAGACGAAAAGCACGTTCTCTGGAGGCTTGACATCGGCAAATGGCAAGTCGCCCATCATCTCCAGAGTCAAGGCTTGGGCGCGAGCTTCACGTTCACGTCGCCGTTTCTCAATCGCCTCTTCATCAAGGTCGGCATCTTCTTTTAGGGCATCCTCGCTTGCAATCCGGACAGTAGCCAACTGAGCGGGCGTCGGCATGGGGCTATCGGGAGGCACGATGGCATCCAGTCCTTCGGGGTCCGGATAGGGATCATCGAGAATCATGGTATGGAGAATACGTAGGTCTACAAGGGGATGTCCCGCGGAGTCGGTAATCGCTTCGTTGATTTTCTCTAGCGCATCAAATCCCTCCACAACTTTTCCAAAGATGGCAGCCTTGTCATCCAAGAACTCCGTCTCTTCACCCAACGTCACTATGAACTGTGAAGCAGCCACACGCGGTGCATCGTCCTCGTCTGAAAGTGGAACTGTTGCCATACTGACGGTGCCGCGTTCAGCATGTTTTAAGGCGGGATTTAATTTGACCGGGAAGGACTTGGCGGTTGATTTGGCTCCAGGAAGGAGGCCAGCGATAGAGGTTCCACCATCAGAAGCGGAGGAGAGTGGGCCGAGAGGATCGCCAGTTTGGAAAGAAAAGTTCTTATGGATCGAGTGTACAGGGGCGAAGTTGTAGTATTTGATTTTGCAAAGTTTGAGAAAACTAGTTGGAAAACAGAGGGGGTAGATGTTAGTTTGCGATTGGTAAAGGGGGGGAGGGGCGGCAAGCTATGGAGAGGTTGTAACTTACTTTTCACAAAGCGTGGGAGAATAATCGACCAAAAGGTCAATAACAATGTCGCCAGCAGTGGTTTCAATGAGAACCGACATGTTGTGCTAACCTAGATGTTTATAGTTGGATGTCAGAGTAGCGAGCGGGTGGGTGGTGGGTGGGTGGTTGGCTCCCAGACGCGACTGTAATAACCCTATTCAGTAACCCCAATGATAGAGCAAATGTATAGTCACGTGCTTGACACAACCCTTACCCTAGCCCAGGTATGTCCAAATTGACAGACAGCTCTATTGTCGATCTTTAGTCATTTTGTAACATTGTGTGATCTGTCCACCAAATTAACCATCTAAACATGCGATGGGTTAGGTGATTTCTTGATTTTACAAATGTCAACTGCCTGACAATATTGGAGAAGGACAGCCATATATGAAAAGAGAAGAGGACTATGAGAAAACAGCGCAAGTCTCGACCCGGACGTCAAGTGATCTAGATCGAACCAAATGCGGTTTGGCATTGGGAAAAGGTTGTCAGATTTTTATCAAGTCTTTCCATTCCTATGCATATATAGGAGCCCGGAAAAGGACGTCACAGATAATGTTTTACGGGGTAAATGTGGGTATTATATGGCCAATGTTTTCATGCAGTAGAGAGAATAAGATTGAAGAAACATTTATTTTTTGCCATGTTTTCAAAAGTGATAGATACAAAGGTGAGAAAGACCCGTTGAGCTAGAGCACATATATCATAAGTAAACTACATTGTAGTGACTTTTAAGTGACATAGTTTGATAATGAATGAACGTATCAATATTATATGTGATGCTTCAAATGAGCCCAATGAAAGAATAAAAAAAGAAAAGAAAAAGCCTAACCGAAACGCCGTAATTGCAAAAGCAGCTCTAAAGAACAAGTTGTATCCAAGGAAATGAGTGACTGTGATTGTTCTGTTTTCCTACACAGGAACGGGATAATGCAAAGTCGTGATAAGGAATGAAGATCAGCCAACGGACGTAGAAGAATTTTCTTTTGATATTGTTGAATATCGTGTGGCAAAAAAAGAAAGAAATGCGTATCCACAGCTAAGATAGGAGGATCAAAAGCTGTAATTCTGATAGATCGGATCAAGAATAGCAACAATTAGATCCCTTTTGAAGCTTGGCCTCCACAAAGTGAAGGTTGTAGATACAAGAAATGGTTATTGAAGAGTGGCTTAAGCATTCCTCTGGAGGCTAGGCTAGGACTGGAGAATACCAGCGAATGAAGGAGGCAGCTGACGAAGGCTTGAGCGTTGAGTTCGCAAAGCATATTTGGCCGTCTGCATATAGAGTGGATGATTGTAAGAGTCGACTCTACATTCAAGCATCGACACTTGCGGCACTGCGGCGCCGACGGCCACTCCGAAGCTCACGCTCAGCCTCCATTAGACGGCTCTGTACCCACATACGACGACCCGAATCAGAACGGACATCCTCGCAGTTGAGCAAGGCAGTCAGCGTCCGCTTGATATCCTCATTGACTTCAGAGAGACGGCGTTCATCATCAGCAAGGGACAACGAACTCTCACTGTCATCGTTGGAGTTGCTGGCAAGAGAGGAACGGCGAGAGTGACGGCGGAGGGGAATTGTGTGCGTCGGAGGCGAAGGAGAAACGCTGGAGGGGAGACTGGCGGAGGGACGGATAGCGCAGAGATGGCTAGAGAGAAGGGCGTGTTGAAATTGAAGATGCAAGAAGTGCTGGAGGTTCTCCTCGGAGGAAGGCATGGTGAAGGCAGACATGTCGTGTGGTGTGGGTGGATTATGTTTGGTAATTTTATTGGAACTTGTTGGTCCAGGTGAGCCTCAATAACTATCACTGAAACTGTCTTGTGTGATCAGAAGACCTTGAGAGGATAGTGGTAACTTTCTGGTACATTTAAACTGGTAATAACGGAGAAAGAGATGGTTGCAAGTAGTCAAACTGTAGAGTTTCGAATGACCAGGAGATACAAAGTAACAAGGTATACAAGTATGTTTGGTTTGTGTGGGATGGATGTTGACAAGAGAGACAGACGGCTGACTACTGGAATCGACGTCAAGGAATGAAGACAAAGATGGTCAGGTACAGGCAAGTAAAAGAGAGATAGTAAAGGGGGAGGGAGCCACCTTGATCTTATAACTCCCTGGTATCTGGGAGGGGTGGGAGGGGTAGGAGCAGCAGCAGCAATATGAATGAAGGCCTTTCCATCTAATAAGCGAAGAAAAGGTACTTAGTTTGCGAAACAAGAGTCGGTTTCCGGCGCTCAACTTGGGCTGTATTATGTTCTTTGGGCTGGGCCCCGGGGGGCCTAGTGAAGAGGGGAGGGGGGAAAGAAGAAGGAACTAATCTAGAAAATATAGAAAAAAAGAAATGGATTAACTGCCAAATTTTTTTTTTTTTTTTTTCGTTTCCATGGACGAGACAAAGAAGTCAAGACACGATCAAGGGGGGGGGGGATGAGCATAGGTCAGGTTCCTTTTGGTGGCCCAGTAAGAGTAAGAAGGCCTGAAGATGAAGATGTAAGCGTTATGTTCTGGAAAGGGTTGTTGATACAAGTTGATTTTAGAGCTTGTGTTAGTGGTAGCCAGCTTTCACTTCATGTCCAGCACATGGCAAATAAATCATGTCTTATGGACCCGTGATCTCGATATCTTGCTTCGGGGAGTGTCGGAATATCGCCGGGCAATAGCCGGGTAAATACCATTGTATGTCAACACTACCTTATCACGAAGTAGAATAGAATACACAACTTGGAAATAACAATAATATATAATAACTGATACACAGTTGATATCATCCACTATTTCACAGGTTTTCTCTAAATGAAGAAAAGAAAAGAAAAAGAAAGAAAGAAAAACCATGCCTTGGTTTCCCGCCCATCACGTTGGCCTCCCCGCAGCATACAACACGAGTATATCACCGCCGTTTCCTCCACTTGGTATCCATTCACCTGATGCTACCAAGAAAAAAAGTCTGACGGCAAGTTGCAGTTTGCGGCTGTCTGCATCACTGTCAGAGTGCGGGGTTTACCTAGTTAGGCTTCACTGTGCCGTCTCCAGGCCTCTTTATTTTACTTGGTTGGGGAATTCGGGGCGCCGAGACGGGTGTGGTAAGTATCCAAGTATCGGAGAATAGCGGAACGATGGTGTTGTTATCACCAGACACACAGACTATTAAACAAAAAAAAAAAAGAACGTGCCAAGGTTAAAAAAAATAATGACGGATGGAGGAGGATATCATATCATGAGATTGATCTGGGGGGTTTCCCCACTTCATCCATAATCCAAGAGCTGACTTTCAGGAAGGGACAGCCGAGATCAAGCGGGGGCCTCATGGTTGGCAAGCAAAACAAACTCGTTTGAAAGAGAGACCGTACACACACACACACACACACACACACACATACACACACACATGGTAAGGAATGGACAAGCAAGCAAAGGGGAGGAAATTCATTTGGCAAATAGGATGGATCTACTAGATGCATGTGCCTATATCTGTGGCTCTCCTTGCTTTTGAGACAGGTCGACTGGTGCCAACCGACCTCTGACAGCAGGGGGCAAGAGGTAGAAAGAAGAAGACATTTGGGCTTCTACCGAATGTTTGTATTGTGCCGCTTTTGTTTGTGTTTCTATGAAGTTCAAACGGGTTTGTTCGTGATATGTCCTGACTTTTCTTCTACCCTCTCTGTCACTACGCTTTAGGACAAGGAACTAGGACGCCCGTTATTTGCTATTTGGGTGACAGGTGCAACCTCATTCTGTAAGAGTGCATAATAGCCTAGCCGTGATGATGGATTGTGCACACAAAGTATGGGTTGGGCATTCTTCTGTCAGCCCGAAAGGATATTGCATATATCTTGACCATGTCTTGTTAATTTCCTTGTTCTTTTCCACTGCGTCCACGATACCTAGACTTGGTCCGTACGCAGCTGGCTTGTCATTTCAACTTGAACAGGCCTGCAAGTACAACAAGATTCTGGAGAACTCTCTAGATTAGGTACGATGAGGCAGTGTGCCCTGGGGCCTATCTGAAAAGAAGATATCCAAGCACTGGTCAGGCCAACAGGTGGCGTTGCTTTCGTTTAAAGAAGATGAGAAAATATAAAAAAAATATTTCCTCATTTGTTGGAGAAAGACTAGGAGTTGTCACTTGTTTTCTCATCACCAGAGACAAAGCACCAACCACTCACCCACTACAAAGAACCTGCAACGCATTTCCTTTTTTTTTTTTTTTTTTTTTCCGGCCAGTACTTGATGATCTAGTATGGACCCAAGTAAACAGTATTGTCCGTCAGCTTTTCAAGACTATTGATGAGATGGCAAGGCCAAAACATGCAACAGGAAACATGTTGCACCCTAACCACATGTTATAGGCTACGCTAGGCTTGTTATGCACCTGAATCATATGAGTAAGTGTTCCTTTATAAATCCCACTGTCAAATAGTCATTTCCATAACGATCAAAACAGGTCATATGTTGTCTTTGGACCCATTTCCAGGACCTGCCTTTTTACTCTGCGTACGCAAAGACTACATCATAAAACAGAACATCTGATTCTTGACGATATATGCAGGTCTACTGTTATCAGCAAATTTTATGAGGCGAACTAGATTTATGCGGTGGCAGAGCCTCTCCCTCTTTTCCTGTTTGTTTGTTTCTTTGTCTCTGATTGCTGGTGGCTATCAGACATGCATGCCCTTTTTTAGTCCGACGACATGCCCGGTGGCGGAACCTGGATGTTGATATTGTGATATCACATCGCTCCCTTTTGTCCAGCCCCCCATCATCTTCGGAAATTCCGTCATGATAAGCACTCGCTACTCGTCTGCCATGAAACCCAGATCCTAATTTGCGGTGCATACATATCCTTCTCCTCGGACTACCGCAAGCCACTACTATGAACCACTCCACTTCGTCCTCTATTATAGTCAACAAGTCTCTCCCCCCTCCACTCCCCCCCCCTCCCCGTACCCCTGTTGATGTACAGTATCTTTATGTTATCTCTGACTTCATTTCAGATGTAGAAAGTGAAGGGAGCCCTGAATGGACAAGGTTGGCCTTGTTCATGCAGGAGACAACAGCCAGTAGGCGCCAACTCAGCATGCATGATGTCTGGGGCTACAACATATATATAAGTAGGTTCATGAGTACAACATGTTGGATCATGTACTCTGGGAGTTTACCTCAAGCTGAAGAGTAGTTCCAGCACTTTTATATTGCTTTTATGACTGTCGCTTTTGATACACATCACACCCCGCCTTCTCTCCATATTCCGGTGTTTACCAATACGTCATTAGGTTATCAAAATATATAATAATAACAAAAACTACAAAGCAAAGTTGCTATAGACAAATCATGGGTATCGTCTCGTCTTCCACACACACACACTTTCCACCGTCAAAGACACCACGCATTATGCTCTCTTCTCTTCAACACCAGCATCAGTCTTCTCATTTGGAGGGGACGGAGAAACATGGTTGCCGTTGATGGCACGGAAAGCCTCCTGGATCTCCAGAGAAGGACCTACAAACCAGCGACGAGCAGAAATGAACCAAGAACCAAGAGTGCCAAACAACAAGATGCCCACAGCAACGGGGGTGTAGTTGAGCGTCTCCGAGGTCACAGGGTTGACATTGGGCAGACAGAAGACAATAGAGATCAGTGCAATCCAGAGACAGCAACCAGTAGCAACAGGGCGTGAGAACATTTGAAGATTGAAAGGTCCCTTGATGGCCTCGAATTCGGCGTGCCAGATGAGACCGCCCATGACCGGAAGACCGTACGAGATGTACAGGCCGATGGTGGCGATGGAAGTAGCAGCGGCATAGGCGACGCTGGAGCCGAGAGACGGAAGTGCAAGAATAAAAGCAAGAGTGATGGCTAGCCAAATGGTGCGGATAGGAGCCTTGAAGCTATCATTGACATTGTCAAAGAACCGGTGCTAACAGACATGTATTAGTATATTGAAGAGCCATGTTCGTCCCGCAATGAAAAATACTTACAATGCCACCATCACGGGCAAAGGCGTACATCATGCGGCTGTTGCTCGTGATACTGAATAGACCACAGTGCCACACACACAGACAAATGATGGAAAAGACAGCCACAGCTCCATCCTCACCAAAGCAGTCAACCAGAATCTGAAGCACTGGCTGGCCGTAGGGACCGTCCATGGTGCGGTCCAAATCCTGAATAGAGAAAAGTAGAGAAAGAAGAACGAAGAAACCAAAGAAAGCCGAGCAGACGACACTCGTGACCACACCCACGGGGGCACTCCATGACGCATTGCGGGTTTCCTCCGACAGATGGGCCGAAGCGTCAAAGCCGGTCTGAGTAAACTGAGACATCAATGAACCAATAAAGACAACATAGGCTGTTGAAGCACGACCACTCCAGCCTTCATGGCCGTCAGAACCAGTACCATCAACAAAGTGGCCAAAGACAAAGCTTGCGGGTTGGAGTTTGGGAGCCTTGACCAGCAGGGCAATGCAAATACAGGTGATGCCAACCGAGTGTACAAGAATCGAAAAGTTGTTCAAGTAACGGAGAAACTTGACGCCAAAGGTGTTGATCAGGCCGTGACTAAACAAGATGGCAGCGTATATGCCGATAGTACGCGCCGGAGTTTGCTCATAATCGGGATTCTTGACCGTGATGACTGTAGAAATCAAACCAGCCAGACCGAAAGAGATACCAGTGGTTACAGCAACTTGACCTAGGAAATTGAACCAACCGGTCAACCAGGCCATAAACGGCGACCACGTGGGCGGAGCCAAAAGAGCAGCCCAAAAGTACGGACCACCAGAGGTCGGCAGAGCGGAACAAACTTCGGCCATGGCGGTGGCAACGGTGATGGTCATGACGGAGACGACAATCCAGCCGATGGACATGACAGCCGGACCACCGTTGGCTAGACCATAGCTGAAGAGGGTGGTGAGACCGGTGATGACACTCTGTGTGTGAATTAGGTAGGGTAGGTTAGCCTGTTTGTTTGAGCACGTGACATTATGATGTCTGTTTTTTTTTTTTTTTGCCGCCGTGGAAAAATTACTTACAATAATGGAAAACGAGACACCAAAGTTTTGCAAAAGACCCCAACTGCGTTCAAGCTCCTGATCATAACCAAATTGTTCCAGTTGGCTACGATCATTGACAGCCTGAGCGGATGGGCCGGCCTCGCTAGGCGGGAGATGATCGACGGCGCTCATTGGTGCGGAGGCGGGGGAGGGGGGGGG
>MKGJ01000393.1:8258-22755 GCA_002018255.1 Bretziella fagacearum | reverse complement strand
GGGGGGGGGGGGGGGGGGGGGTCCCGGATAGTCTGTCTTACAATATTGGGGAGAGTATGCGACTGAGCGCACGGCAGCACCGTGTGCGCTCAGAACCGTCTGCTCACCAGTCGCCAAGTTCAACCTGAATTCCCATTAGCAAGTCATCCCATAACCCAATGCGCAGCGGCTAGACCAGTTCCCACACTCACTTCAATACTCTCCAGTCTAGACCAGCACTGAAAGCCTCATTGTCATCTTTGCCAAAGCACACCCACAGCACTGGTGCGCGGTGCTCAAATTTGCGCAGTAGCACTCCACACTGTTCCCCCGAGTCGTTTCCTCCTTCGATATCGTAGACGTATACGTTGCGGTCCCATGATGAGGCGAGGAGACGCGTGGGTGCGCTGGGCGCAAACGCCAGCGCCGAAATGGCGTCGTTTGGAGGTGACAAGAGCTCGTATTGGGTTGCTACAAAGGCATGAAATGGGTTAGCAATTAGCCATATTCAAGGTTCAGCGACCAAGACAGTAAATTCAATGACTTACAGGGTGCCATTGTGATTGTGTGGTGGGGTGGTGATGTTTTTTTGGGGGGGATATCGCAAGCGGCAGTCTCTTACTATGCGAAAAAAAAGAAAAAAAAAAGAAAAAAAAAGCGCCCATCGACCCTTTCCTTGGGAAGCTCCCAAACTTTTTAGCCCACTATGGGCCGCTACAACGAGAGGCAAGGTAAGGAAGCAACCAAGGTTCGCCACACTAAAGCCTGGCATGAGCTGTCGTCCAACTGTGGCGTTTTTCTTTCTGCCGGGGTTCTACCGTGCAATTCCGACCCTTGCTCTTTTTGGAAAGTCAATTTAAATTACCCACCAACAAGAAC
Source organism: Bretziella fagacearum (assembly GCA_002018255.1). NCBI lineage: Eukaryota > Fungi > Ascomycota > Sordariomycetes > Microascales > Ceratocystidaceae > Bretziella > Bretziella fagacearum. The sequence continues at coordinate 21,897 of MKGJ01000393.1, read as the reverse complement.
CAGACCCTAAAATCCCAGCGCTAGCGAACCCCGCGGCCTGCTCTAAGAAGCCTACCAAGTGCGGCAAAACCCAGCAAAACTTCGAACCCCACTAGGAGCAAGCAAGCAAAAAGTGCCCTTCAAAACTGTGACTCTTTTCTTTCTTTCTCGATATAGTTTGGGAACCGCCAAATTTCTTTTCGCCCTCCTCCCCCCCCCACAACCACATCACGAGTGATCATCTCAGCCTTGTCCGCTTCCTACCGACGATTCTTGCGCCACGCGATACGATACTTTTTTCCCTATTTTGAAATCGATTTTTTTCCTTCTTAACCGCCTATTTTTTCCATACCAAAACGCCCAGCATGTCTCTGACACAATGCCGCTTCTACGAGGAGAAGTAGTATGTATTGTCTCTCTCGATCGTCACCCCGTCCGTCCCTCCTTATGCATTGGTGGGGCAAATCTTAGCTGGCCCGGAATCTTTTGGAAGGGGACGGGTCAACTACCGCACCCTGTTCCGCCTTGGGGAGATATTGGGTACAATAAGAATGCTCGTCGACCTTGATGCAAAAAGACAAGACAAGAAAAGAAAAGAAAAGAAAAGAAAAGAAAAGAAAAGAGGGGCTTGGGGAATTGCTGTCAGATGAACTTTTTTTTTTTGCTGACATGATGTCTTTGTCTTTCACAGTCCCGAGGTCGATAGCTTCGTCATGGTGAACGTTAAGCAGATTGCTGAGATGGGTGCTTACGTCAAGCTGCTAGAGTATGACAACATTGACGGCATGATTCTTCTCAGTGAGCTGTCCAGACGGCGTATCAGAAGTATTCAGAAGCTCATTCGCGTCGGTCGCAACGAGGTCGTCGTTGTTCTCAGAGTAGACCAGGAGAAGGGTAAGGCGCATCCACTCTTTATGCAAGCCCATTACGACTGATTTCATCATGTCTCAAGTCAGAGAATATAGCCAACTGACAATGCGATCCAAACCTATAGGTTACATTGATTTGTCGAAGCGTCGTGTCTCTGCTGAGGATATCATCAAGTGCGAAGAGCGCTACAACAAGAGCAAGATGGTTCACTCCATCATGCGCCACGTTGCTGAAAAGACCAATGTTCCTATTCTGGAGTTGTATGAGACTATTGCGTGGCCCTTGAACCGCAAGTATGGCCACTCGATCGACGCCTTCAAAATCTCTATCACGTACGTCATCCAAAAAAAAAAGAAAGAAAGAAAAAGAAAAAAAAAAACCCTCCTTATCTAACTACGTCATCTTGAGACTAACTCATAACCACCACCCCCCTCTCTAACAGCAACCCCGATGTCTGGAGCGATATCACCTTCACTAACCCCGTCGTCGCCGAGGAACTCAAGTCCTACATTAGCAAGCGTCTTACTCCCGCCCCCACCAAGATCCGTGCCGATATCGAGGTCACCTGCTTTGGCTACGAAGGCATTGACGCCGTCAAGGAGGCCCTGCGTACCGCCGAGGCCCGCAACACCGAGGAGACTCAGGTCAAGGTGAAGCTCGTTTCGCCCCCCTTGTATGTCCTGACCAGCACCTGCCTGGACAAGACCGTCGGTATCACTCGTTTGGAGGAGGCTATTGTTGAGGTACGGAAGAAAATTGAGGAGGCCGGTGGTCACTTGGTTGTCAAAATGGAGCCCAAGGCTGTCACTGAGAGTGATGATGCCGAGCTTCAGGCTCTCATGGAGAAGCGTGAACGTGAGAACGCCGAGGTTAGCGGTGACGAGAGTGTCAGTGACAGCGAGGACCTCCCCGACATGTAAGCGGGCTTCGTGTCATGAAAAAAAAAATCTCCTAATTTTCTCTTGTGTTTCTCCATATCATTTATTGTTGCCATAATTTTGGTTTTTCTTGTATAATTCTCGTTTCTGTCATGCCGCAAAGGTTTTAGGAACGGGGCTGCCGCTGGGCATTCTGGGCTTGAAATTTGGGCCGACAAGAGTTACCGGCTTTCAAAGTTTAGAACGTCTCAAGAATTGGGGAGACAATCAAAAGTGCGTTGTATTAGATTTCGAGTCGGATTATCAACAAATGGTCAAAATTTGTGCATTTATTTCCAAAAACAAAGTCTTGTCGTCATATGTTGTAACAATACAAAAATAAGGGTTAGGAGGAAAATACTTATCGATAAGACAATACCCTCATAATTCAATAGCGTCGTTAGTCAATCTATGCCAATCTCTCGATTTATCCAAATTCATTCTTCTTGTTGCAATTGACTTTTGAAATCATTCGTCTGCTAGATCTATAGCTTTGATATTGCCATTGGCGTTGTCAACCCCCAAATGATGCCATGGCATCAGCAGCCTTTACCTGGGGCCGGCGCATTCTGTATCCCGCAGCGCTATCTCTCTGGACGTTGGGATGGATTCCCGTCATCGCATGCTTTCAAACTCACGTAGCCTCTGTCACAAAAATCACAGGGCCTTCCATGTATCCGTTCTTTAACCCGAATAAAGACGCCACTTTGGTATCAGATACGGTCATCAACTGGAAGTTCAATGTTGCGAATCGTCTAGAGAAGGGCATGATTGTTATCTTCAGGTATGTTCTCATAGTTGATGGCCTATATAGTACGGATAAGCGACTAACCACGCAGCAAAGATCACCAACCAATCCGGACAAGATTGTCGTGAAGCGTGTTATTGGCATGGAATCAGATGTTGTCATAACGAGGGAGCCATATGCGTTCCCGTTCACTCAAGTGCCCAAGGGACACGTTTGGGTAGAGGGTGATAATGAGCATAACTCTTTAGATAGCAATAACTATGGCCCCATCTCAACGCGGTTGATTGAGGGAACAGCAGAGTACATTGTCTGGCCACCTACCCGTCTTGGCCGGGTCAACTGGAGACAAGGGAAACGATGCGTGGAAAAGTGGTAATGAAGTGTATAGAATGTATGATACCCAATCAATTGTAATACAGATTCAATCAACTCACCTATTTTAAAGCCTATGATGATATGTCTCATGTTTCTCTGGTGGTTCTCGGACTGAACACAGATTAACCCTAATATTAGTCAGCACAAGGGTGCAGAGTAATTCTCGTCATAGAACGGGTCTCCGCAAGAAAAAACAAAATTGTGGAATTCCGGTTCTTGACTCGTGCGTTTGGCCGACGGGTCCTTGGAATTCACCTCCCCAGGCTCTCTCATTTTTTGTTTTGGCGACACGTGAAAGAGCTTCACTTTCACAAACCTTCATTTTCCCTCTTCTGGTACGAAGCGCATTGTATTTGTTTGTTCCTTTGTTCATTTCGGTTAGTTCGGCCTTGCAGACTTTTTGTTTAGTGCAGTAAGCGCAATTTTGAAGGGTTTTTCTTTTCTTTTCTTTTCTTGTTCTTGTTCTTTTTTTTTTTTTTTTATTGCAGTGGACGGACGGCTTCTTTATCGGCGAAGCTTCGCTGCGGCCCGATCCCGATCTCTTTTCTTCCTCTACGAGCGGCAACTATCTTATATCCTCCGATTGCCGTAGCTGTGACGATAGTCCTGTTCTGGAATCGACGACTATACATCAACTGTCGTCATCCCGAGCTACTCCGGTCCATACACACACCTTAGCTTTTACGACCCGCCGCCTGCGAAACATCTGCTGGCATTGCGTATCTTGGGACTTGGGTTTCTTGATGCATATCTCAAACGCCTTATTTTCGCCTAGATCGACGAAGCGGAAAGCGACGACAGATATCCTAGAGCCCGGAGGCTGTTGAATTCCGGCGTCGTCAACAGCAATTGCTATCGCCATCATACAGAGGCGTCCTACGCGAGTAGTAGAGAGACACAACAAAGCGCCCATGGCAGGACCCTCCAGTAATCAGAATGCCAGAGATTTGCGGCAAAAAAAAAGCGTGAGCGAGGAGGATGAGGGTCGACCACCTTATCTTCATGTAAGTTGGTCGCTTGGGTTGTCTCCTAAATGGACGAGATTCGCGTTACTAACAAAGGTTATCCATTACAGGCCATGTTGGCAGGAGGAATCGGTGGTTCAACGGGTGATTTGATGATGCATTCTCTCGACACTGTAAAGACTAGGCAACAGGGTGACCCGCATTTCCCGCCAAAGTATTCATCACTTGGATCCTCTTACTACACGATCTGGAGGCAGGAGGGTATCCGAAGGGGTCTTTACGGCGGGTGGCAGGCGGCAATGATGGGATCTTTCCCCGGAACCGTGCTCTTCTTCGGTTCCTACGAATGGAGTAAGCGGCTACTTATTGACAACGGAGTCCAACAGCACGTGTCGTATCTGACTGCCGGTAAGCAACACACTGTCTCTTATAAAGCTATAGAGGCGATCACCACTAACTTGCGGTATATTCTTCTCAGGTTTTATTGGCGATCTTGCTGCCTCGATAGTCTATGTGCCCTCTGAGGTATTGAAAACCCGTCTGCAGCTCCAGGGCCGTTATAACAATCCGTATTTCAAGTCTGGCTACAACTACCGTGGCACCGTCGACGCCGTGCGCACCATTGTGAGACAAGAAGGGTTTTCAGCTCTGTTCCATGGATTCAAAGCCACACTGAGCCGCGACCTACCTTTTTCAGCGTTGCAATTTATGTTCTGGGAACAGTTTGGGGCATGGGCGAGACAATATAAGCAGGGCCGCGACATTGGTGCGCCGCTTGAGATTTTGACGGGTGGTTTCGCTGGTGGTCTTGCTGGGTTTTTGACTACGCCGCTTGATGTAGTTAAGACGCGATTGCAAACCCAAATTTCTGCACCCGAGGTTCCCATGGCTTCGGCGATTTCTAGCCATCAATCGGTCAACAGCCCGCTGAGCGCAGCGACGCAAAAACGGGCAATTTCAACGTCGTCGCCTTCAACGCACACACCTAAGCCCGGAGCTCTCAATCTGCAGACTTCGTCGGTGGTGCGTGGGCTTCGGGATATCTACCGGGTCGAGGGGCTGGCGGGATGGTTCCGGGGCGTTGGCCCGCGGACGATGTGGACGTTTATCCAGAGTGGCACGATGCTGTTCTTGTATCAGCGACTGCTGTGGCAGCTGGAGATTTACATGCCCTTGGAGAAGAAGATCATCTAAGTTGGATGTTTTTGATCTCTTTCTGGTTGCTGCTGACGGGGGGGTGTGGCCATCCGATGGAGTGTGGATGATGGGGGTGTCAGCAGGACTGGACATGTGTGTATCATATTTGTACCTATCACTTGCAATGTCCTTTTTTTTTTTCTTTTTTTTTTCTTTTTCTTTTTCATTTCCCTTGTCACTATATGTCTTCCCCGGTTACTCTTATCAGTCATGACGTTTTGTATGAGATGATATGGTTTGGGTGTTTGATAGATTTCTAGAACATAGAATATATGAGTTTGTAATTACATTGTTGTCATAGTGCGCGCACTCGGGAGCATTGCATCTTTTGTTTGCTTATGCTGTTATGATGATGGCAGAAAAAAAACCCTCAAATGATTGGCTGCAGCATATGATTGATGATGATCTCACACGCACGATGTGAAGTTGTCAGAGAGAAAAAGCGGGTCCAGATTACTCTGAGATGTTGCTTCTGGAATGACAAATTGCCCCACCCCACTTAAAGCCTAGCATGCAGAGAAGTGGGTCCCCTTTTTAGCGACAAAGCTAAAAGAATGATTTCACAAGGCGCCAGCGCCGAATCGGGAACTTTGCTTCCTAATTTGCGGCATCACTCATCAGACGTCATCAACTCCATTCACGCACATTAATTTTTTATTATTTATTTAATTTTTTATTTTTTGGTTCGTGAAGCTCTATTCCCAATGTAGAATTTCGACTATGTACTTATCTAACCTTGGAAAAACAAAAGGAAAATTAGGAAAAGGGATAGATAAATTGAGGCAGCTGCCCAACCAACGATACTCTTTTCCCCTCGATTTCTAGGTAAACAAGCACCATAATCTCTTCCAATTTATAAATCGCACGACATCAAGAAAAGACGTCATCATCATCCAACCATTCCACACCTTCCGAAGCATCATTCTTGCGCTCTATATCCTCCTGTCCACCAAATATTGCGTTATAAACATCACTTGGACATCTCATTTAACACAATGGCTCGTTCAGCACACGGACTCTACATGGGTGGCAAGAAGGAAGCTGGCCAGGCTCGTAAAGCCGCCGCCGCCGATGCGAAGGACGCCAAGAAGCGGGTTGATGCCGAAGCCGCCGAAGCTGCAAAGTGGGAGAAGGGCGCTAAGAACTCCAACAAGAAGTAAGTTTTTTTCACGGGTCTTCCGAGCTGACTTCTCCGATATTAACCGACAATACCCATGTCCCTAGGCAGGCCGAAGCCGACAAGAAGGCCGAGGCTGCTCGCAAAAAGGCCGAGAAGGAGGCCCTCATGAAGGCAGAGGAAGCATCTCTTCCTACTTCCAAGGCCGGTAAGAACGCCAAGACGGCCCAGAAGAAGACCAACCGTAGCCTCAACCTCGACATGATCGATTCCGTGGGCTCCGAGAAGAAGCTATCCACCCTCGAAGCTTCCGGTATTGACAGCGCCCTTGACGCCCTCGTCCTTGCCAACGAATCGAACAACGAAATCAAGATTGAGCTACACCCCGAGCGTCGTTACCCCAAGGCGCTCAAGGCTTACATGGAGCGCCGCATGGAGGAGATGGATAAGTCGGGAGAGGGCCAGGGTTTGCGGAAGCAGCAGAAGGAGGAGCGCATTCGCAAAGAGTTTGAGAAATCGCCCGAGAACCCCTTCAACCAGGTCACTGGGTCGTACAATGCTACTCGCGAGGAGGTCTCGGCGTTGCGTCAAGGCGAGAAGCAGAGAATGGAGAAGATTCTTACCAAGAAGTACTAAAAGAAACTTTTCCATGGTTGTTGTTGCTTTTGTGGTTATGACAAAAATGACAAAAGCTTCCGGGTTTCGGTGGCCTCTCTTGTTTAGTTTGTTGTATTCTCGGCATTTTTACGAATTCTTTACGGCAAAGGCTGTTTTCATCTCACCATCAAGTCTGCGGTGAGCGAGTGCCATGTTTGTGTGTCATCGAGCTGGTTTGGGCCCGGGGTTGAAGCCGCGACGGCGCCGGGCTCGATTGGTTGTGAGGTGACGGCTCGGCGTTTGTGGTTTGGATTTTTCGGCAAGATTTTGCTTTGCGCAGCAAAAAAAAAAAAAGGCGTATTTGGGTGGTTCGGTATAATTCTAATGAGAAAAGTCGCGATTAATTTTTATCAATTTTCTATTTGAATTATGCACGTGGTTAGAAGGTCACTTAGTTACAAGTCTGACTCTGCCCTGACCGCCTTGCAAATACTAATGTTCTATATATCGGCATATCGAAAAGCTTCAAGGATATATAGCCACCATATATTGTGAATGTCTCAAATGCGCTATTGTTAGTTGCGTCATCGATCGCGACCAAGTTACCCCGCGATTTTCCATTTTCCACCAAAAACTTGCACTTTTTTTTTTTTTTTGTTACAGTGGGATAGCAATAGATCCAGCAGAATCAAGCTTGGGTTCACCGCCTTGTGTTTCACCGCCAGGTTCCTGGCCGGCATTCGCATGCATGCAGATAATATGGAACGCCCAAAACTAGTGGCTATTTTGGTGTTTGATATAATGTCTACCTTTTTTTTTTGCCTTCTTTGATTGTGATTAACTTTGTCTTTTGTTCGGTTCCGTGTGATATGCTTACGGTCGCCCTCTTAGCTTTCAAGCTGCTATACTAAAAAGCTAGCCTCGCTAGAGCTTGCCTCTCAAAATGGCTACCCTCCGGATGGCCAGTCTGCCATCGATGCGCAAACAGCATCTGATGGCCGAGTTGTATGTTTAGATGGACAGTCACATTGGTCAACATGATCACTAACAAGACATATTCATAGTGCTGGTCTTAAGCAAGCTTGCCCCGATGGTATTTACATTACACTCACCCCTGGTGACCCCTCAATCTGGCAGGGCGTCATGTTTGTCCGTAAAGGTAACTTGCACAGTCCATACATACCCTTTACCGTCATCATATATATATTAACGATACGATTCGTAACTAGGTCCCTTTTCTTCCGCCGTTCTCCGCCTTACCATATCTTTCCCCGACGCCTACCCCAGACAACCACCCCTCGTAACCTTCCAATCCGACGTCTTCCACCCCCTCGTCTGTTCCTCCTCCGGCTACACTGCCGAATCTGAAACCCTCAGGGCCGCTGCCGAAGAACTCTTGCCGTCGGGTGGTTTTTCCCTCCGCCAAGGCTTCCCCGCCTGGTTCTCCAAACCCCGCAATCGCAAGCGCGCCGGCACCGAACTTGCAGCATCAATCATGCGGACGCCACCGCGGAATGTAGTCCGCATTGCGACCGATGGGAGGAACCGGTCCGGGAGTATCTTTGAGACGCCTTTGGACGCTTTTGATGCGCCGACGCCTCCGGGGGCAAGACCTGGGTATACGCGAACGGACAGGGAGGCGGTGCCGGTTTATGACGTGCTAGCGTATATTAGGAGTACGTTTGATGATGAAGAGGTTTTGGACTCTCTGCCCGAAGAGGCGGCGGTGAATAACGGGGCGTGGCATGCGTGGAAGGTCTATCGGAAGGAGAAGATGCTGGGTGGGCAGGAGATGACGAGTTTTGCGGATACTAGCGTTATGTCGGAAAGTGAGGAGCCCAAGAGTCCGGGGCCGAAAGCGCCGTCGGAGTGGAATTGGGATGGGGTGTGGGAGAGAAGAGTTATGCAGAATCTGGAAAATAGTTTGCAGGAGTCTGTGTTGTATGGGGGTATGGCGACGGCTACCAACCCTACAGGAAATCAATCTGAGGAACTGGTAAGTTGTGAAGGACTAGACTTGGCTTTGTGTGTGTGTGTGTGTGTGGGTGGGTGGGTGCTAACAAGAACAGATTCACTTTTTGCCTCTAGAGGGACAGGAGCTAGAGACTACAACCGAGAATCTTCTACGGACTATTGGGAAGCATGTGTAGTTGAGAATTGGGCCATTTACGAGTTTTACGAGTTTTGTTTAGTTTGCTGTAATACGTTCGTCCACGTTCGTCCACGTTCGTCCTTGTTATACTTGACATCTTTGTCAACGTCACGATAAAATGTGGATATTGAAAGTCCTCACGTGACATGTATGAGTTCCTGCCTATATTACTTGGAGAAAAAATCACACCTTCCTCGAATACAGTACCTTCTTGTGGGATTCAACTCTGCTCTTTCCACACGAATCAAACTCAGCCTTGTTTCCATTTCCCTCACCATATCGCCGTACCTGAGAAATACCCTATTATTGCTACAATCATGTCTCCGCGCCCGAATACATCTACGCCTCATTCTGCATTGGATGCCGGAGTCATTTGTTTTCTTATAGTGACCGTCTTTGGCTTGTTTGTGTATGCTTTCCATCAAGTTACAAGACCTCTAGACTCACAATCATTAACCTCATTTTCATTGGGCAATCGTCGCCGCGGAAGCCATCGACAATCTCAGATCCGCCTCACCCGGCGTGCTACTTTTGATCCTGTCCCGGCATACGAGCCCCCAAACTTTCGCTTCAACCCTTATTCTACACCGGCTCCGTCATATTCTGGGCCGGCGACTACTACTAGTCTTCCCTTGATCCTGTCCCCTGCGCCATCTTATATCACTCTTCCGAATCCCGGGGGACAAGACAGTTCATTACCCGAATCACAGATCCATCACACTATCCCGACTGACTCGTCACAAAACACCCAATCCCAAACAGAGTCGTCGGTGCGGACTAGAACAGAAAACTCTGATCATCATCGATCAAATCATTCTCAAACCCGGAGTCATCACAGCCAAACATCACAGTCGGACAACCAGTCTACGGAATCATCGGCTCTTTGTTCGTTACCAGAGACCCCACGAATCAACAACTCAACACAAGAGAATCCCCGTTCCAAAGGCGGATTACTCACCCGGAAAGTATCCATTAACCGCACTACATCTCTGCCAAGCTCTCCTCATCCATTCAAAGATTGGGTGGCAAGTGAAGAAGCGTGGGTATCTCAGGTTATACCGCACGGATCACGTTCCGATCCTTTTGAGTTATCGGCTGCTCTTCAGTAAAGACATACACTTCCCAGCTCAGGCCTACGCCAATATGTCCGTCAATAGTCCATTTAGGGGCTTTGACACGGCCTCCATGCTCTTTGTAGAGAAACGGCGTCAGAGTGACAAGGGAAGTAATGCCGACAGTGATACAGAGTCGGTCACATCCCATGGCTTTCGGACTGCTCCCTCAAGCCCGTTCAAGAACAAGAACAGTCCATTCTACCCAAAGTCACCAAACTACTTTGCTCCCACCGACGGAAGTAGCGAATACACTGATGACTTTGTCGGGACGCCGTCACCATCGCCCGGTCCCCGGGTTCCACTCTCGCCCCGAATTCCACCAGCTCTTCGTGACACCGAGTTCCCGGTCCTTCAGCCTTCAGTCAATGTTTCGTGTGATGGAAACTAGGATGCTCCAGTACAACAGAAACCGTCTTTCTTGAATCGCTTTGATTCGGTTGCCTCCAGGGGCTCAGTTCATGGAGTCCCAAGCCCATTGGTGCTAGTTCCTCAGATAAAGGCAACTCCGGCCGTTGATATGATCACGGAGAATTCAGCCATTGCGTTGTGGGTTGCGGTAGAAATCACAGCAAAGTTGGCGGCTCCAACAAACGCAGATGCCTTTATCATGGAAAGACCTTTGGATCAACAGTTGTGTATTGGCAAACGACGCCGTTTAGAAGGCCGTAAGTTGTAGCTCGTGTGTATTTGAAATTTCGAACCAAAGCTAACCGTGAGTAGAGGATGAATGGTACGGATGTCTATATGATGTCAAGGTTGATTTCGCAGCTGCAGAAGGAACATGTATCGAAGAGATTATTGAAAACGAACCAATGAAACGGTAAGCGAGATGATGGTTGTCAGGTTCATATAAAGCCTGCGCTAACAAAGTGATTTAATACAGATCTCTTGCTACGGATGAAAGTGTTCTCTACCTCGTCAAAGTTCTTTTCCGTTGTCAAACAAGTCTCCACCAACCGAGTCGATCTCTAAGCCGTTGCAATACCACTGAAGATTATTTCCGGAATGTGGAGACTTACCTGGGCAGCGTAAACCGGGAGTATCTCAGAGTCAAGCTCACATACAACCACACGGGTTTCCCGGATCAAAGCCAGAGTTCTCCCATTGATGGCGTCAAGATGAAGACGAGTCTCGAAACAACATGTGCCATATTCATACGTATCTGCGGAATGGACTCTATCTGGTCGAAAGCTTTCAAAGGCGGCGACGAGCCGGAGCTTGATATTCATCAAGTCATTGATTCCCACAAGTGGAGCCTAGATGCTAAGCAGAGAGCCATTATTCGGGTCGGAAGCGGTGTCACTCTTTTACCCAGTCGAGATCTTGCAGTGCGTACACGATTCAGCGATATCCTCGAGGAAGATACAGAGATGGAACTCGGCGATGAGCTTGTTCTCCTCGATGGAACCGTCCCTGAACAAGACAATGATGAGGATAATGTGCAGCTTCCACCAATCAGCCCAAGTCGCATGAAGTTAGTTTCGGTGTGTCCGCTTCGTCGAGTCCGGCCAAGCAAAACAGAAGCTGTGTATCAGAGTCCACCTATACCGATAGCCAGACCGATTCTAGATAACAATGCGACTTCCGGTCCAGATCGATCGCTTACAAGCTCACCATCTAAACTTTCCTCTAAATCGGTGACCAAATCTCCAAAACGGTCTCCTAAACGAGGTCTGAATCGTACTCCACGCCGTCAACGCAGTTGGTTCTTTTTCTGAGAGAGAGAGAGAGAGAGAGAGAGAGAGAGAGAATATTATGGTGATTATGGATATCATTTGTTAGAGTTTTATCTATATCAACTTGCAGTTTTGGTCTCTGAGTAGATCTGAGACAGGAGATGAGCAAGTTTGGGCGATCGGACTGTGACGGAGGAGTCAAAGTCCTCTGGATGGCTTGTTTGAAAAGAGACCTGTTAGTTGATGTCTTGTTATCTTGACGTATCTCTTGGTAACTCTGTTGACGATATGGGCTGGTCCCATGAAAGTCGAATACGGAGAAGCCTATATCGCATAAGGAGGAGGTTCAAGTTATTTTATAGTACAAACATACCAAGTTCCACCATTACTGAATTCAAAGAATTGTTCGATATCGTGTCCGCTTGAATCTTTAGGTTTTGATATTGTAAAACACGCCAACATTGTAGCAACCATGATCCAGACGCTTTGGTGAGCAAGATGACGACCAACGCAGATACGACGACCGAAGCCAAATTGGCCGACTGGATAAGGTTCACCGCGGGAGTAGCGAGTAGGGTCAAAGGTTTCGGCAGATGAGTAGACCACGGGATCACGGGACATGGCGTAGGCATTGAAGAAGATATGTGAACTGGAGAAAGGTTAGCTGATGGGTTGTGATGGTTTCGATTGAGATTATACGAACCCTAAACCATGTTAGTCGTCTATTATATTAGGGTTGGGTTATAGAGGTTCAGAGTGTGGGTACCTTTGGGGATGAACATGTCGTTATAAAAGTCGTTGTCTGTGGTTCGATGAGGGATGCCAAGAGGGGCCAAAGGGGCATAGCTAGTAGAGGCCTTAGTATTGGTTGAAGGAAGCAGAATGCTGTGTGTCTTACCGATGAAGCTCTTGTACTATGTCATTGATTATGGGGAGCCTATCTCTATCACCGAGATCTGGAAGCCGCAATTGGCCAGTCACGGCATCAATTTGCTGTTGGGCATCTTTTTGGACAGAAGGATTCAAAAGCATGGCGAGGACGAAAACGACTAGTGTAGCAAAGGTCTTTTGATGTTGGTTAGTTGAGTTGGAAGGTAAGATGATGGATGGGAAAGAGAAACTTACGGTATCGGCACCGGCAATAAAGGCGGCTCCGGCGGCTCCTTTGATGTCGGCGGGAGTCCAGTCTGGGTGGTTAGCGGAGGAGATGGAGCGGAGGAGGTCGTGGGCTAGTGAATGGATGGGGAGGTTGGAGGCCTGTGGAGGGATTAGATGGGAAGGGGGGTGGAGGGTATGGTTGAGGTGGGAGGGGGGGGGGAACGTACGATGTCGGCTTGGGCGGCGCGGAAGGGGAGGTCGAGGAGGGTGCGGATTGCGTGACCCCATTTGTGGGCAAAGATGAGGTGAGGGTCTCGGAGGAGCCAGGAGGGGAGTAAACGGGCTGAGAGGGAGGGGGGTTGTTAGTAGCCGGGGTAGGGGGGGTGGTTTAGTAGGAGTTCGCTGGTTAAAGACTTACCAATAGGGAGGATATCGACAATGCTGCCGCCGGGGACTCCAGCGTGTCCGGTGACGTACATTGCATTCTCTGCAACAGCTACATAGTCCACTCCCCCATTTTCTCCATCAGGGTTTATTCCATATGACACTCTCAAGGTAATGGCCACCGTAAACCGCCTCAGCTGGTCCCTCCACGGTACATACTCCGTTTTGCGCCCTTCAATCTGCTCCTGGATTGACAACGGCTTGCGGTGGTTGTCTTGTGCAGCTGGGGCATGAAGGATTCTGGCGGCGGTTTAGTGGGCGAGGGTTGTTAGGAGGGGGCGGTGGGGGCGAATTTCTGTGGGGGAGAAGGCGGGTTGGAGGATGCGGCGGTGTTGGCGCCATTTGGGGCCAGCGGGGAGGAAGGTGAGGGTGTTGCGCCAGCCCATTCT
>MKGJ01000392.1:2739-23084 GCA_002018255.1 Bretziella fagacearum | reverse complement strand
ATATATATATATATATATATGTGGTTGGACTGGAATTACGATCGTCCCTTCGAATGCTGCAGTGCACACGATACAATTCATACTGTTAGAAGCTCCCCGCGCTTATCACCAACAGATGTTGCCCTGCGCGGCTGCCCGTCGGTCAATGGGCGCCACCTGAGCACAAACATCGTGATATTGCGTGACGAACAAGTGCAGTGAGCCACCTACAGAAAAGGACCGCACAAGCTGTCGCGGCTTGTCAACCCAATTAAATGCCCAGGTTCTGATGGAGGTGATGGGGAGTCAAGCTATAGAGCGCTATACAGGCGCGAGTGGTGTGACGTTGACCCCTCTAGATTCCAGCCGAGCCATACAGTGTCATCCACCTGCTCTGCCACACTGAGTTGGCTGTGTGATGGGGAGGGGGCATCTTGCCAATGGTTCACAGCGTCACAATGATGCTCGCCTTTTGGAGGGCAGGGTGTCGCTTGCTTCACCTGCAGAACTCATTGGTATTGTATTCTCCAGTATATATGTAAGTAGGTACCTACAGTTGTTTTCATAATGTAAACAACTCACATGTCTGTCAGCGTCAAATTAAGCCACTAATCAGCCCATACATGGTTAATGACTTAATATCACCAGATATTTTGGATATTATAGATATTTCACAGCCCATTCCACTACAATGACCCCTCTTCTGCCTTACTGCCAATTCTAACACGCCATTGGTCAGACAACATATGAAACCGTACATGTCCCCTACTCAAAACCCGCCCAAACACACTTGCTCTTCCGAGCTCTCCTCATGTTTTTCCACCATCAACATCCAAGCTCCTTTTTTGAATTGAACTGAACGAACAGAGTCAGAAAGACAACACTTCACAGCCTTTTGCTTGTCGATTCTGACTCTTGTAACGAAGCTCGGGATTTCTGACACTGCCAAGCTCTGGCCGCCGATCGACGAACAACCATGGGAATTGGTCTTGACTTTCTACTTGTTTTCTGTCCATGTTTGGGCTGATCAATATGTATTTTTGGAAACAGATTAAACCTGAAAACCAGTCCTACGACCCTCATGTTTGTCGATCTGATTTGTTGGATTGTTCCATCATGACCCCCGGCTTGGTCAGCACAGTTTCTGATGATTTGTGCATTTTCAGCAGTACATGAATATAGAAGCACTAGCTCAACAGGTAGTATGAATGGAATGATTTGGACAATAACGGGAATTTCAGATGGTCATGATTTTGTATGACAATAGGGTTAGGGTCTATTATATGCAAACTTGATTGTCTAATGTATAATTTCTCAAGTCAGGCTTGGTCAGCACAAAGTCGCTTCAGTACAGAGATAAATTTCTGCAAACCCAAAATAATAACCTCAAGGCATTATTTCGCCTTTTTCAAGGAGTCATCCTAAAAACTTGAGCAGTACAAAGTTATTCGTTTAATGTCCAATAACGCGCAATCACGTGACTACGGGGTTTGGCTGGGGCTAAAGCGTTTGCAGCAACACCTAGCGAACGTTACGCCTGATTTGGCAACTAGTCTAATGTAAATTTTTTTTATTTTATTCTCAGCCTCGTGTGTAGCCTTGCTTCACTATTTTGTTGAACAAACAAAGTTGCCACTTATCACCAACGCCAACCTTGGATCATCACATCCATTCGACCTTGCTCATTAGCACGACTTTGCGACCCTATATCTCTTTGAAGACGCGACCATAACCCTCGCCGACAAACCGCGCCACCCTCGTCTCGAACAACCAAAACCACCCGTCACCCACAACCAAAATCGCAACCACAGCCACCATCATGTCCACCCCCCCCTCCTCCGTCCCCACATCCTCCGACCGCCGCAGCCACCGGCCCACAAAACGCCGCCTCCTCTCCCCCACCGCCGACCAAGCCGCCTCCGTCGAAGCCCTCTTCTCCAAACCCGACCAAGAAATCACCATCCCCATCTCTGCCACCGCCGGCCCACGCCCGCTCCCGCCACCCCCCGACATCGTCATCAACGTCCAAGGTTCCTCTGCTGGTGCCGGATCGGGAGAATTCCACGTTTACAAGGCGGCGCGTCGACGTGAGTATGAGCGGTTGCGGCGTATGGATGAGGAGATGAGAAAGGAGGAGGCAGATAAGAAATTTGAGACGGAGAAGGAAGAGAGGGAACGGAAGGATGAGGAGAAGACGCGGAAGAATCGGGATAAGAGAGAGAAGATGAAGGCGCGCAAGGCAAAGGCGAAGACTGGCGGCGGCGGCGGCGGCGGCGGCGGCGGTGGTGGTTGTGCGCAGCCGGCGACAGGACAGAAGAAAGCGTCCATTGCCAAGAGGGTGGATACTATTGAGAAGGAAGATAGCCCTGCAGCAGAAACCAAAGCGCATTCCCCAATGACAGATAAGGAGACAACACAGAAGACAACTGAGGAGGTTGTTCCAGTAGTGGCACCTGCAGTTGGTATCATCATTCACGATGATGACTAACATTGTTTTTCTTCGTACCCTCAACCATCTATTGCGGCCGTAATCTCACGGGCGGTGTTCACTTTGTTTTCTTATACCCCAAATTTTGTGTTGATATCAATTTGTTTTTCTTTTTCTTTCTTGTTTTCTATTTTAGACCTCCCATATGCCGGGTTTGCGCCACATCGTCACTATACCAATCTCCTTTTGTCCATTCAGTCCATCGCCAAGGCACATTTGGCCTGTTCATAAACGAGCTCCGAGGTTTGTTGTTCGTGGAGGAGTTATAAAAGTTTAATCATTCATGTACATATATCACATCAGCAAAATGAATATTTACAAAGTATCATCAAATATCGATGGAATTTATCTGCCCGTCACCCCAATCCACAGTCCCCCAATCTACCCATGGTATATGCTGAGTGTTCCCAATCTTGTGTATGCCGAGCCCATTGAGATATTCGTGGTCTATTATTTTCTTGGTATGCTCGTTCCCATCCAAGCAGTCCGCTCCGTCTATGCCTTGTACATTTGGAATCCTGGATAATCCGCTGCTTCACTCCTCCGCGGGAGCACCACCGCCACCAGGCATCGTAGTCTTCTTGGCACTGCAGATGTCGTCAACACGGAGAAGCAGACAGGCAGACTCGATCGCAGTCTTGACACTCTGCAGCTTGATGGCCGAAGGCTCCCAGACACCGTACTCCTTCATATCGGCAATAACACCTTGCTCGCCGTCAATACCCCAGGTATGATTACCTTCGGCATGCTTGGCACGCAGGTCAGTCAACACTCTGACTGGACTGGAACCGGCGTTTTGTACCAGTGTCCGGGGAATGACCTCCATGGCATCAGCGACGGCCTTATAAGGCCACTGGGCAACGCCCTCAACACCCTTGGCCAACTGATTGAGTCTCACAGAGACTGCCATCTCAGTAGCACCACCACCGGGAGCTAGGCGAGGGTGGAACATGACGTTGCGGGCAACACCCATGGCATCGTGCAGATTGCGTTCGATCTCGTTCAGTATGTCCTTGGAAGGACCGCGCAGGAGAACGGTGCAGGCCTTGGGGTTCTGGCACTTGGTAAGGAAACTGAAGTATTCGTCACCAATCTTCTCAATCTCAAATAGACCGCACTGAGTACCGACATCAGACTCCTGGAGGTCGTCGACACGGTTGACAATGGTGGCGCCGGTGGCACGAGCGATACGGTTGTTGTCGGTCTTGCGCACTCTGCGAAGGGCGGTAACACCGGCTTTGACTAGATAGTGCTGAGCTAAATCGGAAACACCCTTCTCGGTGATGACAAGATCGGGCTTGAATTGAACCAGGGCGTCGCACATGGCCTTGACCTGCTCCTCTTCAATCTGCAGAATACGGTTCCAGTCTTCCTCCTTGGAGATCTCGATTTGAGTTTGCGACTCGCCCTTCTTGTACTCAAGAGGGCAATCAAGCAAGATGATGCGGGGGTTCTCTATCCGGCGATGCATCTTGGGGTGAGTGATATCCTTGTTAAGCATGACACCGTCCAAGACTCTACTGTCCTCAATCTCACCACCGGGAACCTTTTCGATACGGGCGTAGCGCTTGATGTCGACTTCGGTTTTGCCATTGGCAACCTCCCAAGTGACGGTACGGACGGCGTCGAGGGCAAGTTTACACATGAGATCAGACCAGCGAGAGACGAACTTGGTACCAATGGAAGACTTGATGAGGCCGATCATGGCGGTGTCATTGGAGATGTCTATGGGCATAGAAATCTCTTCAATGATCTTGAGGGCATCGTCAAGCGCGCGCTTGAAGGCAGAGATGATGACGACGGGGTGAATATTGCGCTCGAGCTCGGGAAGGGCCATGGCCAGGATCTCACCAGCTATTTGCGTTTGAATTGTGAGTTTTTCTGAGGTTTGTAGAGAAAAAAAAATAGGCTTTTCGATAATCTGAATGTAATGGTGGGGTCAAGGAGCAAAACGTACCTAGAATGATGACGGTAGTGGTACCATCACCGACCTCCTCGTCTTGTGTCCGCGACAGCTCAATCATACTCTTGGCTGCAGGGTGAGAAACCTCGATTTCTCTGAGAATGGCGTGGCCGTCGTTGGTCAGGACGATACCGCCCATGGGGTCCAGAAGCATCTTCAGCATGGCCTTGGGGCCCAGGCACGAGCGAATGATGTCGGAAACACTATCGTCATGTTAGAATGTTATGTGCACGTCGACAATGGATTATAGGCGAGCTCAAGAATTTAGACGCGGCATCAAGATGTATAGTGGTGGTGGAAGGTTCTGTGCATTGAGGGGTCGGTCGGGTGTTGAGATCGAGGAGCAAGGCAGCAGTAAGCATCGCGGGGACAACATACATTTTGGCGGCAGTGATGTTGGACATCTGGGCTTTCCGGCCTGTCTGGCGCTCCTGGGGGCCACCAGTATCTATTCAATAAAAAAAAAAAAAAAAAAAACTCTCGGGTTAACCATCATGTTCTGAATCTTTGCACCGTGATGTGGCATAGCGTGGATATATATATATATATATATAGATATATATGCACATGCACTCTTCCCATACAAAAAGCTTCTATAGTAGGTCATGTAACCGTGGGTTCAGGGGAGCTCAGGAATGGAGAGAATTCATGAGCAATATGGCGGGGGAAAACGTACTCATGACAACGACTGGAGCCTGCATTTTGACGGTATTGCCGTGGAATTAAGTAAAATAGAGGGGTAATTAAGTAAGAAAGTGAAAGAATCGAGGAAGAAAGAAGCCACCAATGCTTTTTTTTTGGTTCGTGATGCTGGCGTGGGTTGTGGATGGTAGCTAGAAGTTTGAAAGGTTGATCTCCTTTCTGTTTAGCCTTGTTCCTTACGTACAGTAAGCAACGAAAAAAAAAAAGCCAGAGCCTCGTTGCTCTTTCTTGGATTTCAATGTTCGAATGGCTTCTGATTGCCTTTTTACTGCTGGATTTTTGCCAACTACACCGAGGGGTAAAGTGGGGCAGATGATGGTCTGTGCATGAGACATGTTAAACATGTTATTAGGGTTATACACTGAAGGCTAACCTTCATCAGGTGTTACACGGCTAATGCAATAAGTCGGCAGTGTTTTTTTTACCAATTACAAAAAGGTAGAGAAGGAAAAAAGAGATAGCCAAAAATAAAGAACAGAAGATATTACGTACAATACCAGGGATTCCGATGTGGTCACCCACCATCGTACTAATCTGGCGCTCTGTGGCTTGACTATGGGGGAGCAGACGGGACCCCGTATTTTCCACAGGCTATGGTCGTACGTGATTTACGCTTATGTCAAGTGAGAATATCAACACTTGCAATAGCAGACTACGACACTGTGCTCTAAAATAACACTAGCTGATGGTAGTTTATGTCTCATATGGGTTTACTTTTGCACTAGTCTCTTCGCCTCCTGTTTATTTCATCTTTAACATGACATTACCTCCTTTCTTACTAATATATATCCTTTCTTCTACGCAGGTTGTTATTATATAGGGTTAATGTAATAGGGTTACTTGCTTGAATTCACCGATATCCGAGTAGTCCGGCACAACCTTTAAAACCCAGACCACCAGCTTCTCTTGAAAACATTGAAATATCTTCTCGCCGGTGTCTAATTCTTGCCAAAGAACCACCGAATCGGCTATTCCCGACTTCCGACTTCTCTGGCCCAGCTCGTCATCATCATAAGTAATGGTGTGCTACCTAGACAACCTTGTATGTGGGTATTTTAGTGAGAGAAATTATATCCTATCTTGCAACTTACACATGTCATACAGGTAAACGACTCTTCATTAGCTGATCTGATATATATATAATTGCGGACTACTAAAAGCTCACCCAGTCCATCATTTGGCCCTACTGATGACATAACAGCCTACAGTATTAAAAAATGAAGCATTTATATCTTGGCGTGCCTGTTCTCTTCACTTGTTGCAATGCTCTATCACTATGGCGCCAGGTGAAATCCCCACAAAATTCCAAATCAGCCCTTGGATTCACAAGATTTCGCTATATCCCGCAGACCGCCTCCTGCTCACTTAATAGGGGGGGAGGGGTAACGGGGAGGACTGGAAATCCAAGCTAGGATATATATAAACGTACAATAATTCCCAGCCATGCCGTCAAACTCGGAGTTAGAACGTCAAGCTTTCTTGTTTCCTCGTCTCTTTCCTCATCAACCAGTGTCAAATACGAATCTTCAACATGAGATTTCCAGTCAATGCTGCCGCTCCCCTTTTGCTTGCCGGCTCCGTGAGTGGGGACATGTTCGGTGCCGAGAATGCGCCGAGACAAGCTCCGCTGCTTTCAAGCACTGTTGTGCCCAAGTCCGCCGGGATTGGTGCGAACAAAACACAACCCAATATTGTCTTCATTATCACTGATGACCAGGATAAGCACTTGGATTCCCTGGAGTATATGCCGTTGGTGAAGAAGCATCTTACCGACAAGGGAATATTCTACGATAAACATTTTGCGACGACTGCGATTTGTTGCCCATCGCGAGTGTCGCTTTGGACTGGAAAGTTGGCGCATAACACTAACGTCACTGATGTTAGCCCGCCTTGGGGTAAGCTATTCTCTCTCTCTCTCTCTCTCTCTCTCTCTGTGTGTGTGTGTGTGTGTATGTCGTCTCATAAAATCTGCTTACTAACATTATTCCCAAATAGGTGGTTACCCAAAGTTTGTATCTCAGGGTTTCAATGACGCATATCTTCCTCTGTGGCTTCAGGAAGCTGGCTACAACACTTACTACACCGGCAAACTCTTTAATGCCCATACCGTCGACAACTACAACAACCCGTACCCTGCCGGTTGGAATGGCACTGACTTCCTTTTGGATCCGTACACCTACCAGTACCTCAACAGTACCTACCAACACAACCAAGATCCCCCCGTTAGCTACCCCGGTCTACACACTACCGACATCCTCCGGAACAAGACCTTTTCACTGCTAGATTCGGCGTTGGCCGACTTGAAACCGTTCTTCCTGGGCGTCGCACCTATTGCGCCGCATTCGAATGTAGAGTTTACCTACTATGAAAACGGCACCCACACCACCCAGTTCTCGCAGCCTATTCCTGAGGACCGGTTCAAAAATCTCTTCCCAAACGTCACGGTTCCCCGGACACCAAACTTCAATCCCAACGTCTCAACCGGCGCCAGCTGGATCAAACAACAGAAGCAGCTGACCCCCGAAAACATCGCCTACAACGATGAATATCACCGGAATCGCCTTCGCACCCTCCAGGGCGTCGACGAGCTAGTTGACGAGCTCTTTGCCCGTCTCGAGGCAAAGGGTCTCCAAGAGAACACCTACGTCTTCTACACTGCCGACAACGGCTTCCACATCTCGCAGCACCGCTTACAACCCGGCAAGGAATGTGGCTTCGAAGAGGACATCAACGTCCCGCTCATCATCCGCGGTCCCGGTATCCCCGCTGGACGAACCACTAGTCTTGTCACTACACACATTGACCTCGCGCCAACGCTGCTGAAGATTGCCGGTGGTGATATTCGCTCGGATTTTGACGGAGAGGCTATCCCGCTTTCGAAGCAAGACTTTGCTGGTGCGTCGGATGCAAGACATGAGCACGTGACGGTGGAATTCTGGGGAACCGGTCTCGCTGAGGGTGAATACCCGTTTGTCAATGGCAAGACATCAGTCGGGAACAACACCTACAAAGCTGTTCGCATCGCTAGCAATACGCCAAATGGCTACAATCTGTACTACTCTGTCTGGTGTGACGGCTCCCACCAGCTGTACGACCTTGCTACGGATCCCTACGAGATTAGCAACCTCCTGGATGATGACATCATTGCCTCGGGCAAGGTACCGTCAGCACTTGGCGGCGTGAAGACGGACAAGGTTGCGCAGAGACTGGATGCTTTGTTGCTCGTGCTCAAGTCTTGCAAGGGCGATGTCTGTATCAAGCCGTGGGGTCAGTTGCACTCTGCTGGGAATGTCCAGACGCTGACGGAGGCACTGAGTAAGAGATTTGATGAGTTTTATGAGAAGCAGGTGAAGGTGGAGTATGATCACTGTGAGGCTGGGTATATTCTTTCAGCGGAGGGACCGCAGTTTGAGGATGATGGGTTGGTGTACAGACATGGTTCAGAGTGGCATAACTGGATTTGAGTCTCACGGTGGTAATGCCAAAGGCCAAAGGCCGTGTAATTTTATAGGAACTCACAGGTTCCCGGCTGGTCAAGGTTTTACGCCATCTTCGTATTAACCCTAATTTGGCACCTGTCGGAGGTGTTGTTGTTCATGTACTTCTCCTATAACTTGTATCTGTCAGAATCACTCTTATGTATACTAAATACCTCTCCGTCAGTCAAGTGGCCACTAATGTGCTTAGAGAACCCCAACCTCCAGCTTAAACTTGGTGTGCATCATTGCAATCACACTCATGTTATTACGCCATAATACTAATCCCCCAAATATAGTAATTCTCTTCTCATATTCAATCCACAATTGTAGCAAGGGTTTGAGGCAGTAAATATAAATATTGTATGATTTATTTTCTTCCCTTATTTTTGAATTAATCTTTTGAAATTCCGATTATTTATTTTTGCTTCTCCTATCTCTACTGGCATACTATATATAATCAGTGTTTTGCCGATATCTACATGTCTATAACATCACATGTGGCGACTTTAATCTTTTTTATCATCTTCTTATTGTATATCTCAAGAGAAGACTTCCAAGATAATGTTGACGACGGAAACCACGTCGTTGCTCGGCGTTATGGAGCAGCCACCAGATATCCCATTTGCCAATGCCCCAGACACCAACGCCGAAAGTCGAGCATTACTCCCGTCTACATTCAGATCAGGCCAAGGCTACCCAGAGAGTGATACAGACAATGGTAGCAGCAGTAACAATAGTATTACTACAGTCGTAACCACAGATCCCCGCATCATGCAGATTGTCATGGTCATGATTCTCGGTACCACCCTCCTCCTCCTCCTCCTACTTTTTTGGTTCCTCTTTCTACTCCTACTAACCGGTTGCTTTTCTTCTTTTGGAAGCTGTCTTTGTGCATAACGCAGATAGTACGCTTGTCATAGCGACGCATCCTGCAATTGCATCCGAGTTTGGCGCGCTTGAGGCGTCTGGTTGGTTATTTACGGCGTTTGGACTTGCTGGGGCAGCAACACAGGTTACTGTATGCTTGATACCTGAACCCGAGGATGAGGGAACATTGCTAATCATGATATAGTTTGGGAAACTCAGTGATATATATGGACGGAAGCATGTTATCTTGTTCTGCTATGCAGTCTTTGCTCTTGGCTGGTAAGTTCTCCCCTCTCTCTATTGATGGCATACATGCATTGTAACCAAAAACCAACTCCTTTTTCTAGCATCATCATGTAAGTTCTCCTACCATGACTAGAGCATAACCCTCTCTACTAACCTTTTTCCAAGCGGTACTGCCGGCTCTCTCTTCACTGTAATCCTCGGTCGAGTCATTTGCGGTTCCGTTGGCGCCGGCATGGGCCTCCTCGTCTCCATTCTCCTCACAGACGTTGTGCCCATCCGCGAAATTGCCACCTGGCGCTCCTATATCAACGTTGCCGCCACCGCCGGTCGCTCTATCGGTGGACCCCTTGGCGGTTGGCTCGCTGATGTTGTAGGTTGGCGATGGTCTTTCCTCGGACAGACACCATTGTTTCTGTTGGCGTTTGTATTGTGTTGGGTGTATCTGCCGAGTACTGGAAGCAGACACAAAACGCAGAGAGAAGAAGAAGTGGAAATGGAAGTGGAAGTTGGAAAGGTAACCGTGAGAGCAAGATTAGAGGAGTTGGATGTGACTGGATCAATATTGTTGGCACTGGCCATTTTAGCTCTTCTTGTTCCGTTGCAGCTCGGAGGCTCAATGCTCGCCTGGTCTAGTCCCTGGATCCCAACACTCTTTGGTTCCTCTCTCATTCTCACGGGACTTTTCATCTCATGTGAAGCCCATTGGACCACCAGCCCTCTTCTTCCACTCATCCTTTTCAAAAACCGGGAAGCAACAGCCTCTTACATCATCCTTGGACTTCAGACCGCAGCCCAAGTCAGTCTCATGTTTACGATTCCATTGTACTTTCAAGTTACCGATAAGGTTTCCAATTCCATGGCTGGTGCTCGTATGGTACCATCTGTTCTAGGCAATACGGTGGGATCGATTCTATCGGGTATCATCATCCAAAGGCAAGTCCGATGTCGTGTGTAACATGTGTAATATCAGTGCCTTTTTTTTATTCTTTTGCTAATATTCATGCTAATTTCTTTTTTTTTTTTTTTACAACAAACAGGACTGGACGCTACAAGAATCTCGTTTATGCAGCATCTCTTTCTGGTGCGTTATGTTATCTAGTGCTAATCTTTACTTGGCATCGTCACGCCAGCTTCCTGGAGACTTTATTCATCATCCCCGGGTAAGCCCTCCCTCCGTCCATCCAACTACCAAGCATACAACATACCAAAAGACATACTGACGTCAAACAGTGGCTTCGGCAATGGCGTTGCCCAAAGCTCCGTCTTTATTTCACTACAAGCCGTTGTCGACCCCGAGCATCTAGCTCCGGCTCTGTCAACTCTTTACCTCTCCACCGCCATCTTCCCCATTGGTGGTGTCGCCGCCTCCACGGCCGTCATGAAATTTGGCCTCAAGTCCCGTCTCCGAGACAATCTCGACCATCTCGGTCTTGGCGTTACCGAACGGAACAGGGTATATAAGATCCAGCACTCAAAATGATCAAGTTACAACCCCAGATCAGATAGACCCTTTCTAACTTGTACATACCTACATAGATTATGGATCGCGCCTTGTCCAACATGGACTACGTCTACAAAGCCAGGGGTGAGATATCCGAGGCCATCGTTGATGCATACATCTTGGGAATAGGATATAGCCATGCATTGTCCTTTGTGCTATGTATAATTGGCTTTCTCCTAGTGGCGTTACTCCGAGATCGCCGTCTGTGATTTTCTGATGGACACATACGACACGTCATCTATAGACCTGAACCAACCACATAAATCCTCCTCCCCCCAAGTCAAGTCAAATTGGCACCTAGCTTCCAGACCATCTCATGAACCATGAACCCCATCTCAAAAAAAAAAAAAAAAAAAAAAAAAAAAAACTAGTCATTCCTCTTCCACTCCACCCCTTCAGTGGCCTCATCCCATACGCTCTATATTGCCGTGAACTTTATAATCGGCAATGTTATTGCACGGCCAACTCACTCACCTGGGCCAACATCCAACCAACCCACCAGTCTATCCACTAACCTGCTTGCTGCTTGCTGCTTGCTGCTGCTGCACTGCAGTCTTCTGCATTCTTCCACTCCTTTCCCTCCCCCTCGCTAAGCCCTGTGCCGTGGCTATCCTCGGCCTTGGGCCCTGACGGAGTTGACCGATGTAGTCATATGCCAAAGTTGCGTGTTGGCGGTGAAGATGTCTCTAAAATGTCAATATACCCAATGGATAACGCATACTGCCATTTACTGTTGTCTCTGTGGGTCTCTCTGGGCTGCTAGTCTTTGCCATACGTGAACTATTACGTTGTCCCGCACTGAGCTCTGACCCAAGTTCCAAGTCACCAACGGCCCCACCCCGATATCCACACCTCCTCCTTCTCCCAACCAACAGTCCCTGAGTCCATACAACCACACCCCACCCCCTACCCCTTTTCTTTGTTTCCATTTGTCCCATCCTCATCATATTTCACATTGTCCTCGACTTCCTCGTCTAATATCCTGCTTTCCTTCTCCAGAGCCTCACATGTCAGATCCCAACTGCCAACACCCCTTCCCGTCCTCCATAACCAAACCGGGTGCCCCACTCCGTGTGTTGTCATCGCTATCACTCGTCAGTCCACGGCGGTTGGATCTCCACCTGTGGAATAGCCCGCAGGATTATTCAGCATAGTGACGACAGCGTGACTACTATGGGATACAAGACTGCACGAGCGGTTGCGGGGCCTTTGGTTGGGTCTTTTTAGGTTTTCGTATGGTAGCGAGAGAGACGCAATGAATCAAAATGTATTTCATCTTGTAATGCGTGTATCATGGTGACAAAGAGTTGGGAGATGGTTCTTTTTCGTTCAAGACTTTTAGAGAGGAGGAGGGGGTCGGTTGAGTCTGAATCTGGGCATTAGTAGCGTCCAACGCCGGATGAGGCTGTCGTCCCGTTCTCCAAGATATTGGGCTTCTGCAGTCTGTAGGCCATGCGCAAATGGAATGGATTCATTATGCATGCACATAGGTATATGTATCTTATCTACCTAGGTCTCCATGGTACATACCTGCACATGTGTGCCTGTCCGACCATACAAGAACGCACTCCCATTGGTCTGATATTCTCACCTTTGGGCATCGATCCATTGGCTTTTTTTCCGGTACCCCCCCATCTTACCCTTACTGCAATAACACCATCAGCACGTGTCCACCTATCACATCCTTTTCTCCACCTTATCCTTGTCTTCTCCATCATCCATCGTCCATCGTCTCTTCCGTCATGCCATTACCCAACGGCCGCACCGGAATCCACTGACAACGCCGTAGAGTACCCTGATATCGTGCAGTCTCTTTAGTCCCCCGTTAGCCTCATCCCCAGTTCCTTGTTATCCGGCACCCCGCTGTGTGAGAAAGGGGACTATTGTGACGGAGTGGGCAGGTACAAGACACTCGCTATATCAGTCATGGTTCAAGTGACGAAGTTGGTGATGACAAGTACAAGCAAGGGCAAAAACTTGAGATTTTACAGTAATTATGACTGCTCAATACCGTCCAGTCCTTGGCATAAGACTCTCCAGCAAAAAGCAATAACTAAAAACTTCCAGCCCTTTAGTAGAGACGAAGTATCCCGCTTAGTAGGGGCTCACACTCGCATCACCTGTAGTCTATTACCCATCACCCTTTCGGACGCCCGTTTTCTCCCATTGGGAAACCCTTTGTTCATCATCACCACGAGTAAGCGCGGTTCCCGCCTGACAACAAGATGGAAGAGGGAATTCCCTGTGTGTTTGCCAATAGTCACAAGAAAACCATCATGTGATAAGTGCAGACAGGTCCAAACCATGGTTTTCCCGTGTCTGCGAGGGTGATATGCGAGCATCAGTATCTCCAAGTTGGCACGCAGAACCTGACGTGATGTGTGCTTTCTTTCGGGTTTTTTTTTATTTTATATATACTTTAGCTGACAATGGCTAATGGAGTCAACGGCCTTTATTCTCCGCGTTCTTCGTCGGGGAAGGGATGCGTTGGCCGTCCAAGTGCGGTCCAAACAATGCTGCTGCTGGTTCTCGGTGCAACTGTCTCCAATATATCATAGCCCAAAGCCATCGCCCCCCCATACAAAAGCTGCATCCCGGCCGAACCTCACGATGCCTCGGCTTTTGTTCTTTGAGAGACTTGGCACACTATTCCCTTCATCCTTCCTCGCTAACCACCTGCATCCTCTCTCTCTCTCTCTCTATCTCTCTCTTCCAACCATCTCCATAAAAAACCCCTTCAGCCAATTGTCACTGCACAAGAACCGGGGTCCGGCGCGTTACTGCCCAAGGCCCTGCATATCAAAATGAGCCCAAGTAGCTCCCCCCCCCAGTAACAAGCAATGCCGGAAAACCCGAGGGTGTCAAAAAGTAAGAATCTTTTTTTTTTTCAGGCCAATCACAACGCCGAGACGCACTGGGTCCCGTTTGTGCATTTCTCCTTCCGGGCCGGAATTGTGGGGATCAAGAGGGAGTACCACATGTGCTTTTCCCGACTTGAGTAGAAGCGACGGGAGGGAAGGAAAAAGGGGAAGGGGAGGGCAAGAGAAAAGGATGTTTACATAAGCTTTCCGTATTTAGGGTTGCCGAATTGGAAAGAATTGTGGGAGTCGGGCTCAGGCTCGGTATCGGTTGAAGGCGGAGCGGACAGACAAGATCAGGTTCGACATATCGTGACTTGACAATTCAGCGGATCCCCCATTCCAGTTTCTTCTTCTCCCCTGTGCATCCTTCTCGCTTCTCTTTCTACCTGCTAGTCTCGGCGCGATCCTGGCCAAACACACAATGATGAAGCACTTGGGCGCCAACTGTATTATCGTGAGGTGAAATTCTAGCCCTTTCGACAAATCGGTTCAGCCCCCCCCCCCCCCCCCAGTCACATGCACGACGAGGATATGTCACGATGATAAGCCTCTAATATTGAGGCCACACCGTTACCCTTCATATCTCAGAATCTCATAGTATTCGTTCCCTCCGTCATATTCCTCTTCTCACGATATCCCACCAACCCTTGTCCCCCTGTCCCGGCTCCGTGCCCGTGATTGCCGCTACCCCGCTTTAGTAGTGGGACATTGGATATTGTGTTTGATGGTTGTAGAAAATACCGCTATCAAGACTCGTAATTACAGAGTTTGGCTTATCTGAAACGATGCTAGATTTGTACATATCTTGGTTGATCTTTCGAGTCCGGACATGCTCGGCATTCATATCTACACCAGTTGTCCTCTCTCAAGTACCTCTACAGAGCAAGCCAGTAAAAATCTCATTTCGATAATCATCTTGTCGATTCCCAACTGTGAAAAGAAGAATACAAAAGAAAAAAAAGGCTCATCAGACAGACCACCTGTCAAGTTCCTGCGCATATGCAATGTACCTCGACAGACAGACATCTTGCCGTGTACACGGACAGGTACTTTTCCAACTCCAAATTCCCACTGATGCCTGTGATTCCAGGCCGCTGGCTCTCATTCTCTCTCATATCATCTCTTTCTTTCCTCTATCAAGAGCATCCACACCAACCTCCAAACACAAGTACTTTGGTCCATTGCAGGTTATCACCATCATCATACATTAATATTGATAATTCACACGTTCCTATTATTATTGTTCTCTTGTCTCTCCCACTGACCCCTCTCAACCAGCCCTGCCCTCTCCCCAAAACACTGTGTAATCATTCATACCAATCTAGTCAATAGAGTGTCAATATGATATTCCCGACAGATATACTGCTTTAGTGACACCCTGTACATAATCCAACCCACGCCAAATCTTCAAACCTGTAGCTACGCATCCATCCATCCATGTTACGCACACCACCACCCCTCTACCCGACAGAATCAATCATGAATCTCCCCCCCCCCCCCCGTATACAGACTTCTGACATGTCTACCATCCACTCACATCACTTGGGGCTTCATGGAGCACCATCTGTCCCTCACAGCCTGCCCTCCATTATGCAGATCTACAACACACAGTGGAACCCTCAGTAGCAAGCGGGTGCATTAGTTTTTGGAGGGCCAGAGGGACGGGGGGGGGGCGATTCGTCCCTGTGGAAATATGACACATGATTTGTTGGTTTTAGAACGTCGTAATACAATTATTCAAGGAACACGTCAAGCGAAACGCTAGTGTTGAAACCGTGACTGTAGATATGAATTCATGCAAGTTTGTTATAGGGCAGCACAGCATTGGATATCCAAGTACCATGGGAATATCACTTCTAGATATGGTAGAATCTTGAGTCCATTTAGAGGTGTGCTCACCCGCATATCTCTATAGGATAAATATCCTGACTTATACTATCGAATTGCTCACTGTGTAGAAACCCGGCATTTCCCGTTTTACGTTTGCATCAACCCACTCTCGCCCTATTTTCCCCGTCCCGCACCACTCATCTCCCAGAAAACCCACTCGTCTGTAGAGTTTCCCCAAGTCTTGGGGGTTGTTTATAGTTTTCATTGTTTGTTTGTATTTTGTAGATTTGTCATTGATGTAGTGGCTGAGTGAGACCTTTACGCAGCCTTTTGGGTTGTAAGCTTGCAAGTTACCGGCTGTGTCTGTCTTCTCTACCACCCCTCTGTAGATAATCAGTGCAATCCCCCTCCCCTTGTAAAGGAGTAATTTATCTGGCCGGGTGTTAAAGTGAGTGAGTGCATGGAACCGTCGTTTATACTGTCAAATAGCCACACAGTATACTATAATATCGTGAACTACTTGCTCCAAAAACGCTCAGACTTTTTCTCAACAAGTGCCGATGACCCCGTGTGAAATTCCAGTCGTGGAGGACACAAACACGGACAGGAGCCTGGGGACATTCGTGGAGTCGTAGAATTACAAAAAATGATACCGTGTTTGTACAATGTGCTCAAGGAATGCTCAAGGAGTGCTCAAGGAGTGCTCAAGGAGTGCTGAATGGGACAAGTACGTAGTGGTTGGTATGACGGAGTACTTTGCACATATAGTAGGTATTTACATATATATATCAACAGCTGTATAATTTCACTAGTTTCTGCTTCCAACTCCTCTGTATGTCTCGTCTCAACCCTATTATTACTCTCTAATATGCGGAACTACAGCATCGGCCCGCTATTGTCCATTCCCCTCCGTTTCAAAACCGAGAAATAGGATCCAATATAAAAACAACATCCACCAATTATATCCTAAATGTGTCTATATAAATTTTTTTTTTTTTTTTAGAAACGCTCTCTAGTCTAGTTCAGGAGTCATCAATGCTGCAGCCTCGTATTTTAAACCCAGTGCATAAACTAACAAGCCAACACTACGGCCTCTATCCCACTGCTCTGCCTCCTCCCCCTCCGTGGATCATCCAGCTTGTTTCCCACCAAAAGACTCGGAGACGAGGCACAGCCCAATAACAAGAACACAGCGGGCGTTCTTCATCCCCCTCATCCTTACTATAGGGCCAACTAAGAAAAGGATATACACAGTGCTGGGGTCTGTAACGGATACTTGCACTATCCCGTCTGGCGGGTCAAAAGAAGATGAACAAACAAAAACCTGTGATGATGCGGGGGAGGGGGAGCCTTCACTGGTTGGTGTGTTGTGTCTGTGTCCCCCCCCCCCTGAAATTTACGGCGCGGGCGGCAGAGGACGTGAAACGCCCCTGAAGGTGCAAGTTTTCAGGGCCCCGGATAGTATGCTTCTTCAGGGGGAAACAAGGCAGACGGGAATGAAAAAGAATCTGCCCATAAAAGGCCTATTCGGTTGGTTGGTTTGTGCTTGACTAAGAATGAGCTGGTGTGTGCTTCCATTCTCTGCCCAGAACCTACATTAAGAGTCCAAACCCATATTATAAATTCACACCGTGGAAGACCACGAAATAAAAATGGATGAAATAAAGAATAGCCATTTCAGTAAATGACCATGAAGCCATCACAACAGACGCCCTGATCTCATGTCTCTCCCAATACCTAATATGACCTACCTACAACGTCCCCCCCCCTCCCCCCTCCCCCAACATAACCCTGTGAGAAATGATCCCCTTTCGTTATGTTCCCGTTTGCGTAATTCAATTACTGCAAACCCCCCCGTGACCCATTCCGACGGACACCAGGCTCCTTTGATAGTGGAGTACTATACTCGGTCGTCAGATTCTGGGCAGATGGGTATACAATGAGTGCATTTTGAACTGACCAGCCAAGTCCGAGTGCTACCGGATTCATGAGCCGTTGGTGAACAATCAGCTGGCGGTCCATTGAAAGTATTGTAGGTGGTCATTGATTTTTAGATGGGGTGACTTTTATTCAATCATGCGGGGGGCTTTTCTTGATGTCGTGATGTCTGTGACGTTAGTGGAGGATTAAACCCTGTTTGCTAGAACAATACTAGGCACTATAAACAAATAAATAGGGTTATTAGATAAGTGTAGGGTTTTCAAAGTCCAAGCATTTCTTTTTTTCTTTTTTTCCCCTTGGAAATTAACACCACCCCTAGTATCGAAGCTCTCTCGAATACCATAGAATACTTCTTCATCCACCGCCTCTTTTTCCCCTTTGACCCCCATTCAGGCCAGCCTCAACTCGATACTATACGATCGCATCAGAATCCACCCTGTCAACATTCTCGTTATTCCCCTTAACAATCTAGGCCATGAATAGAAACAGTCTAGGCGCCTATCCCCCCTTCCCCCTCCCCCCTCCTAAAGAGATGACTCAGTCTAGAGGGAGGCCTGGCAAGAGAGCATGAATCAAGAAACGGTATGAACAAGTATCTGCGTGGGTAATAGAATATTCGATTGTTTCGTGTGAACCAGGCGGTCTTGGGCGCGGAAATTGCTGTTGAAAAAAATCATGCAACGGGCGATGCCGACCAGAGACCGAGAGGCAAAAATCAGGGGCAAAAAAAAGAACCGGTCTCGAATTGTTGGAGATGGCTTGCAGGATGTCACGATAAGCACAACAATCAAACCCCCTCTGTTCGGTCACGTAGGAGCCAAACAATAGATGGCAGCTTTTCTGCATCTGCATCCTCCTGCTTTGCAACCCCCCCCCACTTGTATAAGGCGAAGGCTTCTCTCTCTGCTGGCTGGCCTTGACCGCCTCCAAGTATTTTCAGTCTCTCCAAGCTTAGTAAGAAAATAGGCAAGAAAAGCAAGTACACTTCCTTCCATATTGGCTGATCCCACACCCGGGCGCTGAGACGGCTTTGTCCGTCATGATACTGTAACCCTAATATTTCCCAAAAAGAGGAAAAAATCTCCGCCAAGGGCCAACGAAGCGGGTCCATAGGGCCAGATACAGCTGTCCGTGGGGGTTCCTCTTCCTTTATTTGCTCTCTCATTCTTTTGTTCAACTACGCTGTGACACTAGAAACTTTGAGAGTTTCCACATTCATGTCTTGAGATGGTCCAAGTTTTGGTAGATAATATTGCCTTTTGAAACAACCGGACGGACGCCGGGTATGGGGGAACTAACAAAGGTTCAAGCAATAATTATGCACTGCGGGAGCGGGAACATGGCATGTATAGAGCGCAAATATATACTGTCGATTTACACCGTAGTGCATAACATGAGCGAGTATTAGCACATGCTGTAAATTGTCATTGTTCTAACCGCCTTGTACGTTGACCAGGCATCCCCCCCCCCCCCTGGAGGTTCCCTTTTGCCTTCAAGTGTATAGGGATTCAGAGGTTGTCTCCCGTGCAAGTCCGGCGCTACTTCCGAACCAACCACCCGGGGATCAACCAGACTTGTCATCACACTACACGTAATTATCAGCTACCTTTCCTCCCCCCCTTCTCTTTCCATTACTGTCGTTCCGGCGACCGCTAGTTGGATAACCCAAAGTAAGATAAACAATCACCTTGCGGCTCCGCTAACCTGCACCGTGCCTACGCTTGAGCCAAGCGACCAACAGCAGACTTCATTCTCCCCCTAACCCATTTTCCATCCGGAGTCTCCCAACCCTGGCCTGACAGTCACCATAGCCAGCCAGCCGTGGTGGGTTTCAACGAATGACCAGGGGTATCTACAGTGGGGGGGGGGGAAGAACTGGATAAGGCGACTAGTGAGTGGGAGGCGGTATAGAGGTTGTATGATGGAAAGTGAGTGGTACATGGAATTTTCTTCGGAACGACATGTCAAAAAAAAAGGGATGTAGGGGAGTGGATTTTTCAGTTTGACCGCCTTTGTGAGTTTGTGTGGGATGGTGTTTATGCACGAGTTGTGCAATGTCGGGCCGGGATCGTGAGTTCGGCGGGGACAGATGGCCAGGGAGGCTTTATTTCGGGTATTACCCATTGGGGAAACCTGTGCCAAAGTTGACATTAATGGACGTTGACTAAAACCAGACTTAAAAAGACACAACAAGAGTTCACTTAGTCGAAACCTCATCTCCACCCATCCTATACTTCACGATCCATGAAACCTGCACTGCCCACTTGTCCCAACCAAAACCATCTATGAATAACAGGCTACAACCGTCGCCTTCCAAGCAAAAAAGAAACTTCTCGTCTCCCCACGTGATACCTTCCAGCACCTGCCAGCACCTGCCAGCACCTTCCAACACTCTCGTGATCCCCAAAGAAACCAAAGAGCCCACTTCCAACAAGGCCCTGTATTTTTTTTTTTTTTTTTTTTTTTCAAGCCCAGGCCATCGGGAACC
>MKGJ01000391.1:9543-21886 GCA_002018255.1 Bretziella fagacearum | reverse complement strand
AAAAAAAAAAAAACCTTTTTACTTATATATTCCACCTGTAGAACACTCCCACTTACCGGACGGCACTTGCATCAAACTTCTGCAAGGCCCAACTAAAAATCCAAGCTCGCCCCAAGGAATTGTCTTTTGAAAAAGGAGTCAACTAAGGTTTGGGTATGGCCCTTGCTTAGAGATTAGTCAAGGCAGCAGGATAGCGAAAAGAGAGATCATTTTTTCTTGTACGGAGGGGGGGAGAGGTGGAGGGGGGCTTGGGGCTGGTGACGTGGTTTGTGGGGAGATTTGAGATGGACATTTGGACGGTATGAGATATGGATGTTGGATGTAAATGCGGCCAGATCTATGCATTATGAGATGGTGAGATAAACAGAAATAAGGGTTTGTGTTTAGATTGGGTTACTATCTGAATGATAACCGGGTGCCTGCATCAAGATCGTCGCTCTTTCCTCGGCTAGATGTCTGCAAAAGGTTAATAAAGTGGGGCATGTATCATATTAAGACCAAAAGAAGAAATTGTCATGTTAGTTTTCTTTTGAAAGCACAGAGGCAACAGCCAAGAGTGGGCAAAAGGATGGAGGTGAACAGCCACTTTCAACTCATCATGGAAGGCACTTGATGCTATTCCAAATAGGGAAGGTGCAGAATAGGGAAAGAACAGGTGCTAGACAACAACTTAGGTATAACACACAGACAGTGGCTTATTTTGTCATTGATCAAGTATCATGAGATGATCATACAAGGACTATATATCTCTCTCTATGAGGTGTCCTACTCTACCCTACTTACCCCCAAGGTCTGTACTCCGCCTACTCAGTCTTGTTGCTAGAGAATCAACTCCCCCCCCCATAGGCCCTGTCCGCCCCGCCATCGCAACGTTTCACTTTCCGATTGGCCCAGACCATCACAGACCATCTGACTCTTACCCTTTGACACTGTGGAAGCCTCGGAATGAATACTCCAGCTTGTATCCAGGGTGTCCTATCTCAGTTCCTGTTTTCCCGAAAACTGCCCAGGCTTGGACCCGTAAGTTAGTTATACATTGTAGGTTAATATTGCCGTTTTGAAGACTGTTTTTTTTCGCCCTGTTGGTAGTGTCCATCTTTGGTCATCTTGCCTGATATTGCCGTTCTTGTGGAGGGCTTCGGTTGTCCATCATATATATATAACTTGGTCTTCTGTTGTCTCTCCTTCCTTCTCTTTTGGAGTGGCCTTGTTCCCTTCCTTCCATTTCCTGTACCCTTTCTTTGTTTGAGGCAACTACCTTTGTCGTCCTTTATATTTGCCGCTTACATAAGCACTTCATCGTTTATCAGTTATTGCAACGTCTTCAAACCCGTTCGATTTAATCTTTCCATCAACATCACGAGATTCGTTCATTTTTTTTTCTTTTTTTCTTTTCTTCTCCAGTGATTCAATACACTGATCGCAACTCTAATTGTGCCCTCTGGCGCTTGCGCCCAACCTATCTTACCTGCAAACTACCTACAAACTACCTGCATATATAACAACACTCGGCACTCGACACTCAAAAATCAAATATACCCACCCTATTTCGGTTCCCATCCTACACAACGCCACCATGCTCGACGAAAACCTCCCCACCTTCCGCGGCAAGCAATCCTCCACGAACCCCAACAATACCCTCTTCAGCTTCACCCACCATGGCTCTACCCCTTCCCCCGAATTTCTTCTCTGCCGTCCCGATCCCGCCTCACCCGAATCCCGCAACAAATACGCCATCGCCCTCGCCGACCCTCTCCTCGCCGATGTTATCTACGCCGAAGTCCTCGTAATCCCTGATTACCGTACTGCCAGCGCCTCGGATGGTGTCTCTGGCGGGGCTATCGTACCGCAACCGCCCGATGCTATTGCCTTGAACCTGTACAACCCCGACCAGGTAATTGAGCTCCGGCAGGTCCCCGGGTCGTGGGGGCGTGCGGGATCATGGGAGTTTTCGATGCCGACAGCCTCGTTTGCTAGGCCTTCGGCGTCGCAGATTGACCGGGAGCATGCGGCGCCGGCAGCAGATGATTTAGTGCCCAAGTTAACATTTCGCTGGAAGCGGGATCGGTTGTCGCGCAGTTTGACGTGTTTTCTGGTGGGCAAGACTACTGATGGACCTCTGGGACGTCGCGGCACAAGAGAGCCGGACATTACTGTTGCGCTGGCTGAGACTGGACGCAATGGTGCAGGTGTCATGGCTGTGTATGAGCCCAACATGCAGCGCGTGGAAGTCGAGGATCGCAAGGGATTGGATATGCTGTTGCTATTGAGTTCAGAAGTCATTCGCGACTTGTGGCTCAATCCCAAGGATCCTTACAATCTTGATACTGCCAGTACTGGTGGTGCTCGCGGCCGCAGAAAGTCTTCCAAGGGAGCTACCATCTCTTCCGGCATATCTCCTTCTTTGTCTCCTGCTGGAACAAGAGCCAGTGCCGGTGTCGATGCCGGTGCCGGTGCCGGTGTCGGGATCAATGCTTCACAAGCGGCCCCTATTATGTCTGGGGCGGTCGCTGTCCCCCGTTCCGCCTCCCCCAAAAAGATGCACCGCAAAAGCTCTCCAAGCGGTCCTCAAAGTCAAGCCGACATCGATGCCGAAACTGAGCGTCTCCGCCTCATGGTGGAAGAAGAAGAAAAGCAACGCCAGGAACGCGAACGCGCTGAAACCGAAAGATTGAAGAAGATGCTCCAACATGAAGAGCGCCAACGTCGCGAACAGGAAGAACGTCAACGCGCAGAGTTTGAACGCACCGAGCGACGGCTACGACTCCAAGAGGAAGAAAGACAAGGCAGGATACGAGAAGAAGAAGTAGAAAAGGAAACGGAAAGACTACGAAAGTTGTACGGAGTGCAGGCAGGGCCCAAGGTCAGCAGCGCCAGCGGATCGGGAGCTCCAAATCTGCCTCCACGTCCCGTCAGTACTGGACCGGCACTAACTGCTGCCCCATCGTCACAGTATGCGCAGTACTTTTCGACACATGCGCAACAAGGATATCAAGAGGCCCCGTCGGGGACGGCGGCGAGAATGCATCAGGCGCACCTAGCGTTTACGAGTAAGTTGGAGCAGCTGCCACTTGCAGGCCAGGCGGCTTCGACGGTTTCTGGATTGTTCAACAAGGTGAAGCAAAAGGGAGACAAAAAGGTGACAAAGAAACGGAGTCTATAGAAACGAGAGCCGTTTGGATGTTTATCGATGTTGATGCCGTTAGATGGATGGAAGAGTTGTTTCTAGTGGGAGGGGGGGGGGGCACGGTCTGATATAAGGGGTTGTCCATACGAGGTGACTGTGTATATCACCCCATATATATATATCTATATTAAGATATGATTATATATATGTATATATTTATGTATATAACCCTAACCTTCATGTTTTTAGTTGTACATTTCACACATCATCAGTCTAATACCCAGAATCAATATAAAATATATTTAATGAATTCAAATTCAATATTACAAACAACGTCTCGGCCAATGGCCATCTAGACTTGCCATTTCCTTGATGAATATTCCCCCTTCTTTCTTCTAAGCCTCCTGGACTTTAATCCAAGCAGACGACAGATCAGTAAAGAACGACGCACCATGTACTTTGGTAGGAGCACCAGCAGTAGTCACATTACAGTTTGAAATCCAGTCACCCTGAGCCGCGTACTTGTCCGAGACATACTTTTGGTACTCTGAGAACTTGCACGACGAGCCCGGTCCAGACTTGCACGAAGGGATAGGGTAAACGGCATCATTCAATTTTACACGGATAAAAACCTCCTCATGCGACTCCTCCTTGGACAAAACACGCTCCTTGGCCCTGCAACTGGAACCAGAAGAAGAAGAAGAAGAAGAAGAAGTAACAGTAGAGGTAGCCGACGACAGGGCGCCAGTGGCAGTCACAGTGTAGTGGGAGCTAGAAGTGTTGGGGACACGGCAGGTCATCCGCTCCCAGGCAATGCCACCGCGCATACATGTGTAGTACGATGAGACGAACAGACGGCTAGGGTCCCGGGTATCCGGTGTCAGTTGCGACTGGGTGTCAAAGACACCCGAGGCGGCGACGAGCTGGGAGAGTTGTCCAT
This sequence comes from Bretziella fagacearum, assembly GCA_002018255.1. Taxonomy (NCBI): domain Eukaryota; kingdom Fungi; phylum Ascomycota; class Sordariomycetes; order Microascales; family Ceratocystidaceae; genus Bretziella; species Bretziella fagacearum. Next base: position 17,819 of record MKGJ01000391.1, on the reverse strand, counting down.
CGTTGACAAAGACAGTCAGGAGGTTGGGGACGGTAAATGGTGTTCCGGTGGCGTCGGTGCCGGTGGTGGCATTCTCTGTACCCATCAGAGTCATGAGGGAGTTGAGGAAGGGAGTCATGATCTTGGGGGCAAGATTGTCGCCGAGTCCAAGACCGTACCAATAACGAAGATCTTGGAAGTATTCGTAATCGAGGAGTTCGTCATCGGTGAAGACGGAACACCAGGGGGACAACCGGCCGGTGATTTGCGACTCGAAACCGCAGAGGTACGGCATCTGGCTGACGTCAGTAGTGGTTAGGTTAAGGTTTCCGGAAATCAGAGCCTGTAGGCGGGCCTGAATGGGGGGGATATAGGCGGCGTTCCAGACGGCGGTCTGAGGGGAGCCTTCATCGTCGGAGAAGGCGGGACATTGGTCGGCGGGGGCTAGGGAGTTTCCGATGGCGCCGGTGGAACCTTTGGAGGTTACAGATACGACATGGCCGAGTTCTTGGGCGCGGGAGCCAAGGAAGCCGCGGGCAAAGTTGCGGGCGGTCTGGAGGACGCGGGTGTAGTTGTTGGACCAAGTATAAAAGTCGGTGCCGTCGGTGTATAGGTCGGGGTAGCGGGTGCGGAGGGTGTAGCCCATGTCGTAGGCCTCTTTCCAGCCGGTGACTGACTCCATGGCGATTTGCTGGGTAGGGTTGGCGAGGACGGGCTTCCAATCTTTTAGGAAGGAGAGAGAGCCGGTGGCCGTGAAGTTGGCGGCTTGGAACTAGAGGTCAAAATAGAGTGGATTAGCAGGGAGGGGCATTGGAGAGGGATGATGGCTCGGAGATACTTACACGTCGGTACATGGAGACCCAGCCATTGTAGGCGCCAGTATCGGGAAAACGGGAGCCATGACGAGAAGCATATGAAGCCCGATCCACTTTGCAGTTCACGGGAACATCTGATGAGATCTTGTTGACGTTGGGACCTAGGATAAGGGTCTGCGGTTAGAGCTTATACACATTGCTTAATCTTGCTAGGAAATCCCTCCTGTCAGGATTCACAAGTGTTATCAGGAACATACCGGCAAAATACGGGCCGTTGGCTCCAACATGCTTGAGAGGGTCCTTGGCAGAAGCGCTAGCGGGCGATTCGATGTCGTTTTCGGGAGCAAGCAGGACAGGCTTGGCGGCGACGACGCCTGATATGGCACTGGCGGCGGCGGCCAAGACGACTAAGATGTCGAGCAGAGGGGTCATTTTGAATAGAGGATATTATTATTAAAAAAAAAAAGAGAGAAAAAAAATGAATTGGTAAAGATCGTGATGAACGAGTGAATCAAGATAAGATGATGCAGAATGAATGACTAGCATGGACAATACGAGTAAATGATTGTCAACTGTTGCTGGATATAAAGACCGAGCAAAGGTTGAAGAAGAAGAGAAGAAAAAAGGGTTCTCTAATATAGATTGAGGAACAGGATCGCCGGGCCATGTTATAACTTTCTCGACATCATCAACGACAAGCTCGACTACTTTTCCATTATTCCTCCTGCCATGCCTGCTTCCCTCATTCATCTTCTTCAGTCGCTCGTGCTTTCCCCATAAACTCGCCTCCAAATAATACCAAACACATAGTATTCCACATCCAACACGGCTTTCCCTGATCATCGTCCTTTCCGCATGTCCCACTAACTAACTAACTAGCCCTGCTCCAACGTCCTCCATCTTCCTGTATCTGGCCACAAAGAGCCCACGTGCATATGCGTTTGCTTGAATGAGTTGATGGAGATGGTTGCTTATGAGTTAGTGGGTTACTTGGCTAGCATTCTCTCACGTTGCTGATAGACTTGACCTCGTGGCAGCGATGCACATCAATATATTGTCATCGATGAATACAAAGACATCAAGATCATGGGCGACTTTACACTATAGATGTTGGTCGAATATCCTCAATGTTATCGTGGGTAACACAAATCATCTAAAGGTGAACACATTCCTTCCATATCTATCAGCCGTTTGTCAACGTCCCTTCCAAATCTATAATCTCGAGTCGTCCCTTCCATTTTTGGTGGATATCGAGTCTTTGATGGACTCGACCACCTTCCTCTTTAATCAAGATTCCACGTGGCCATTGACTCGACTTGTAAGCACAGCAACCTCGAGTCCATACTAAGAGGAGATCAAACCTAAGCTAATTACTTGACAGAGATAGAACACGTTTTCGTCTTTTCTTCTAATAACAAAGAGGTACGGAAAATTATATCCGACATATTGGGCGTGTTTCCGGTCCCTTATAGTACTTTATCTAATGGTTGTGATGCAAATTTCCAAACATGTTTGCTTTAAGCAGCACACGTGAGATGGTAAAAGGTATGATTGGATGGTCATCGTGGGATTCAATGAATGGGACCAGTGGACCTTGGGCCTCCTTTAGTCTGCTCAAGGGCTAAAGGTTGACTCTGTTAGCTGTTTGTATAAAATCTTGAGAGATTAATTAATAGACAACCTGCCCGTATCCTGAAGCATGTGGACTCTATCTATACTTTGTTCCTATCTGTTTTTTTTTTTTTTTGCCGACCAAGGTCTGACAGGATCGGTGCAGGCATTTCATTTTGAAATTCATGCTCAAAGTCATGCACTGGACAACGGCGTTGATAATGCGGACAAGCACAATCTACCCGGGCCAGTCAAATTCTGCATGTGAATATACAATAACTGAGTACCAATAATACCTCTTAACCTCCCATCATCTATTTCCCTCCTCTTCTCTCCATCTCTCCGCCTCCATCACAATTTACTATACCACCCTACATCCCATCTAAATGCAAGCCATCCAATCTATAAACTTTTCACCCATACTAAAAGGTCCCGTAGTCGTTCTCCAACCTCACTTGCCTATTTCATCGTAGTAATGTCTAAACTACATCCTTCGTCGGGGCGCTTCTTTTTCTTTCGACACTTCACCTTGCAGAACCACGGCCCGGAATCATAAAACGGATCCACAGATCGTGGGGGGGGGGGAAACAGACTTGGGGAGGAAGGGGCCCAGAGAAGCCTCGGCATAGAGTGAGAAGAGTTGTTATCAGTAATGGGATGATGTCCTCGGGTGATGGGTGGAGATGGCCGGAGAAGTGGCGAGGGATTTCAATCTTGAAGATTACGAGGTGAGTGTGACTGGTCATATTTAAAGGTTCATCAGGTGTGTGATGCGTTGTTGTCTACAGCATGTGTAGACCCAAGTAAGTACCTACATATCTAGGGTATACGACGGTGGGTACAAGTGTCTCAGTTGGCCTGTAGATAAACCATGCCTGGTTAACAATATTGACCAGGTGTAGGTCCGACTTGGAGACATGGGTGGCATTCACCAACGTTGTACGACCCGAGTGGTGTCGCCTCTGGCAGTATGTGATATGATGATAGACAATGAGATAAGAAGAAGTCAGATATGTCTAGACTAGAGTGTTTGATGTGACAGACTAAATATATGTCTCTACCTACTGACCTACCTACTTACCTACCTACAGACCTCCCTACCTACCTATATGCATAACCACCCATGTAATATACACATACACAGGTCTTTGGTCTTTCCTTGAGTATTATACTCAAAAGTTGCCATATCACCATGCAACCCCCATATTGCATCCTCTACCTATACCCACCACTCTGAGAAGCCTAGACACCCACTAACGACAGCATGCAGATATGCCGGAAGCAATATGTAGGAGTCAACATGCATTGCAGTAGATGGATATAAATCATGCATGTGTATATATACCTACCTACCTACAGACAGACAGACAGACATATGTATCAAGAAACAAGATGTGGCTTACAAAGGTTTGCCTAGAACATGTTCAAGTTATTGAGATTCGAGCTAGACAGAACTTGACCTGGCTGCTGCTACACTCACATATCCATTGTCTTGAAAGAGTCCATGAAAAATAAGGTATACAATACTAAAAAGTTCCTCTATTCTTGATGGTTTGTTTCTCGGCATCGACCGTCTCAAACCAACTCCGTCTTCTTTGAAAGTTCCCAATTCTGGCCAACATTAGCCAACCCCGTCGTCCATTGTTCCTTCTTCTTCCTCTTCTCTTCCATCTCTTATTGTTATCCTCGTCTCGTGTCAAGTAACTTTCTCTTTCCTCCCTACCTTCTCCTTTTAGGCGATTTCCTCCCCAAGTCCTCTCCTTCCTTGTTCTGTTTTGTTTTTTATCTCTCAGGGAAGTTGGCTTCGACTTGTTGCCTTTTTTTTACATTTTCTAGAAGAAAAAAAAAAGTGGATTTTCTTTCCAATCGTAGGATTCCGAGTCCCGAGAAAAAAACGTGGAATAAATGAATCCTTCCAGATTTATTTTCTTCGGTCATTATCCCCCGTTTTTATTCTTTTTTTTTTTTTTTCATCATTGTTTGTGTTAAAGATTTGTCAGACAGGCTTTTTCCATCTCAGTAGAAATAGTCTAATTCTTGTAAAGTGACTCACTCAATTTTCATCATCCCCCCCCTTCAACCCCCTTCCTTCCCTCCAACCTTCACACCTACTAATAAAAAATATATAAAATATAAAAAAAATGATCCCCTCCGACGCCTCCCCCCCCCACCCTTCCGACAAAACCCCCTGGAAACTCTGCCCCGACTTCGCCAAAGCCACCACCGCCATCTACGCCGCCCGCTCCGTAACCCCCACCATCCCCGCCACCGCCACCATGATCCGCCGCCAAATGCTAAACGCCACCTCCAAAATGCTCCGCTACACGCGCCGCGTCACCCTCGACCCCCGCGTCCAAAAGAAATCCTACACCTTCCCTTCCTCCCTCGACCACGAACCCATCACCATCATCCACTACTTCCGCTCCGACGTCTCGCCCGGTGATCCCCCCACCGCCGCCTTGCTCCACTGCCACGCCGGCGGCTTCATGTCCGGGTCTGTCGAGATTTTTGAAGAGGGACCTCTCCTGCACGTCGGCGAGACTGCCATCCCCTGGTTCTCGGTTGAATTCCGCCTTGCGCCCGAACGAAAACACCCTACGCAATTACAAGACTGCTACGATGGCCTCACCTGGCTGTACGCCCATACGGCGGAATTCAACGTTGACCGGCGGCGCATTGCCATCATGGGGGAATCCTCGGGCGGGGCACTGGCGGTTGGAGTGGCCATGAAGGCGCGGGATGCCAAGTTGACGCCGCCATTGTGTCGGACTATTTTGATTTATCCAATGTTGGATGATAGGAATTTGGAGGCGGATCCGAAGATTGAGCCGTATGCGACGTGGACGGCGGAGGATACGCGGTGTGCGTGGATGTCAGTGTTGAATGAGCAGCCGGGTAGTGCAGAGGTTCCAGTTTTGGCGGCGCCGGGGCGGGCTGAGGTGGCGGATTTGAGGGGGTTACCCAAGATGTATGTTGAGATTGGGTTGATTGATTCGTTTAGGGATTCGACGATTGAGTTTGTGCAAAAGTTGATAAAGGCGGGAGTTGCGGTTGATTTCCATTTGATTGATGGAATGGTTCATGCGGCCGAGTTTGTAGTTCCCGAGACTCCTCAATCCCAGGCCAATCTCGCGAGACGGCAGGCAATGTTTACAAGTTTGTAGTGGGCAGCCGAGTTAGGATGAGAGTAATGAATTTCGCTTGGAAATGAAACATGTAGCGTTTAGTAATGAGATCACGAAATTTCTTTTTAAATCCTTGACCAATCAGAGTCTAGATATACGGCCTAGACAGACAGCAAAGAGATATGCCAAAGAAAAAATCAAATGAAGAACAAAAAAATTACAAGACAAGGTAAAAACTCAAACACACACATACACACATTCTCTCTCTCTCTCTATCCTGATTCCTCATTTCTCTATACATCATCTCCTTGAATCTTGGGTATACCATCCGTCTTCTTCTTCCGCTGTCCTGTTCCGTGCCTTGCTGACTTGTTCCTCCTCCTCAGTCTCTATTTAGATGATACCACCCGGAGGATCATACGCCGCAGTCGCCCCCCGTGCCGCCGAATTCAACCCCGCACTGCCCGGCACATCCTGCATGCCCTCCATCGCATTCGGATTAGTCTTTCTAAGCATAAACATTGGCTTCTTCCCCTCCTTATCCAACTGCTTAAACAATATCAACGGCTTCTCATTTGGCCCCAGACACCTCTCCTGGTCACCATACACAATGTATAGCGAATACTGCTCCCATGGCGCGTTAATCTGGTACTTGCGTAGTGCTGCCGGCAGCACCTTGTAGCATGGGTCTTCAAGACTGACCCTGAACGACTTGAAGATCTCCACTGGGGTGTTACCCCCAGATCCACTCGGCGTCTCTGGGTTTGGAGTCTCACGTCGCCTCGGCGGTTGAATCTTGTCACCACGTGATCCATGGTTTCCATATTCACTCTCGGCAAACGTCGATCGGGTTGACGAGGGGGGGTCTCCACCACGGTATGACCGGGGGCCAAGTGTTGTTTGTTGCATGGCGGGCGGGGACGTTGGTGATGGCATGTTGGTCTGCGAGTAAGAGGGCGATGATGCCCCGGGGGTGAGTCCGCCGTTCATTGTCGACAGGTGGTTGGATGAGATGTTCGAGTCATCCATCATGGATCTATCGTGGGTCATTTGGAGATGTGAGGGCGATGGTGCCATAACAGGCGCAAACTTCTTGGTGGAGAGCGTGCGGTTGAGCAAACTTGAGTTGCCAGAACTTCCAACCGGAGGTGAGATGGTTGTCTCGAATGAGTATGTGGGGTTGTTGTTGTTGTTGTTGTTGTTGTTGTTGTTGCTACTGCTATTGTTCATTGTATTGCCGAGGTTCGGTAGCGGAGCTTGTGCGTCCTTGGCCAAACGTAGAGCGGGAAGCATGTCTTCCCGCAACCTCCGAAAGTCCTCGGTCATGCGGCGAAGTTCCTGCTCGAGGGAGCTCACATGTTCGTCTCGTATACGGAGTTGATCGGCCATTTTGGCAATATCTTTGATGGTGGCGGTCTGGTATTGGGCTTCGGCATCGGCGGCTATGGAGAGATGATGACGTTAGAATTATCTGATACATGAAATCAAGGCAAGATTATTTTGACACTTACTTAGAGGAAGGTAGTGGTCGCTTTCAGATGGCACATCTTGAGCCTTTTTCACGTCATAGACACTCTTGAGGATAGTCAAACGGTGGCCAACACTGGTAATGCCCATGCTCTTGAGGTCATCATGTAAAAGAGCCACCAAGGCCTCTCCTACAATTTCATTATCTAATCAATGAATCAATGATTACAAGCGGTTAGTTTTTTTTTGTAAGGGGGGGGGGGGGGGTTTGGCCATGTCGAATATGAAAAGGGTGTCAATTACTACTGACCGATAAAAATGTCGGCATACTGCGGCAAACCAACAGTTGCCAGGAAATCAGCACACTCCTCGGCCGTCCACTCGGTGATGATAGTCTCGGGCAGACGATCGCTGCCACTCCGATGGCCGTATGTAGTGGGAGTGTGTTCACTAGAGGATGGCATCTCGGAGTCGTAAGCAGAGATTTCCGAGTCAGCCACAGGCGAGCTATCGGCAACGTGGCCATCGTACTCATCGTCGGCATCCGACTCGGTGTAGTTGGTACCAGATTCAAAGCGCATAGCGGATAGCTGTGGCGCCAGATTCTCGTATATATTTTGGGACATGCCGACTGTGAGGTAGGTGTAAAAGAGAGGTAATTAAGAGATGGTCAGATGTAGGCGGGCCAGTCGAGTATTCCGGGACCCAAGGTTTATCGGTGGACGTCGGGGCCAGAGTTGACAGGAAGTCAAGAAGAAGAGAGATGAGGAGAAAGAAAGAAGATTGGAGAGCGGAGAAAAGTAGAGGTGTTTCAGCCCGGTAAAAGTATGCTCGAATGGGGGTGTAGGTAGGTAGAGATGGCGTAGAGATGGCGAATGTGGCCCAGGGCGATTGAGAGACTTTTTTTTTTTGAGAAATCTTTATTGGACAGATTCAAGCGGCTCTCTATGCCGGCAAATATAGAATTGATAATAATCAAGACACGGGTTCGTCAACTATGGGATGGTGGTGGCGGTAGACAGGCGACGGTCGGCGAGTATCGACATGTATCCCCGGTTCTTTGATTTCTGACAAATTGTCAACCTGTAGACGATGATGACGAGCGGAAAGAGGGAGAAAGAGAGACGAGGCCACACCAGAAAGGGGCGGGGTTTCTTTCTTTGCTTCAGGTCGGATTGGCTGATGGTAGTATAGGTCCGTAACGTATGCAGCTTCAATATGGGTAGGGAGGAGAGGAGGGGAAGGAAAGGGAAAGGGAAAGGGAAAGGGAAACGGAAAG